>CAUYUJ010015941.1:20000-27500 GCA_963575745.1 Prorocentrum cordatum
CCCCATAAGGAGCTCCACCGAAGGCCCCAGTGGCAACGTTCGCATGCCGCCCCCACACCCATTTCGGCACACCCCTCAAACGGTTCGTGGCCCCATAGGGAGATCCACCGAAGACGGTACTCACACCAACATTATTCACAATTGCATATGGTTGGGTCCTTCGCCAGGCTAATTGTTTTCCCAACCATCCTGTGCTGTTGGGTCTTCGATTTGAAGCGACGGTCTCCGCGTTCTCTTCTCCTCTCTTCTCCTCTCCTCCTCCCCCTCCTCCCTTCGCCTCTCACCTCCCTCCTCCCCCTCTTCCCTGCGTTTCACCCACCCAGTACAGCGTTTCGTAGCCCCATAAGGAGCTTCACCGAAGGCCCCAGTGCCACCGTCCACATGCGTCCCCCCCAATCAGTACGGCGTTTCGTGGCCCCATAGGGAGCTCCACCGAAGGCCCCAGTGCCACCGTCCACATGCGTCCCTCCATCTCAGTACAGCGTTTCGTGGCCCCATAGGGAGCTCCACCGAAGGCCCCAATGCCACCGTCCACATGCGTCCCCCCCGCTCAGTACAGCGTTTCGTGGCCCCATAGGGAGCTCCACCGAAGGCCCCAGTGCCACCGTCCACATGCTTCCCCCCCAGTCAGTACAGCTTTTCGTGGCCCCACAGGGAGCTCCACCGAAAGCCCCAGTGCCACCGTCCACATGCGTCCCCCCCACTCAGTACAGCGCTTCGTGGCCTCATAGGGAGCTCCACCGAAGGCCCCAGTGCCACCGTCCACATGCGTCCCCCCCACTCAGTACAGCGTTTCGTGGCCCCATATGGGGAGCTCCACCGAAGGTCCCAGTGCCACCGTCCACATGCGTCCCCCCCACTCAGTACAGCGTTTCGTGGCCCCACAGGGAGCTCCACCAAAGGCCCCAGTGCCACCGTCCACATGCGTCCCTTCCCACTCAGTACAGCGTTTCATGGCCCCATAGGGAGCTCCACCGAAGGCCCCAGTGCCACCGTACACATTCTTCCCCCCCGCTCAGTACAGCGTTTCGTGGCCCCATAGGGATCTCCACCGAAGGCCCCAGTGCCACCGTCCGCAAGCGTCGCGAAACACCCATTGTGGCATTTTCGCCCACCCAGTCCACAATGCCGTGGCGCCGTAGGGAACTCCACCGAAGGCCCCAGTGCCACCGTCCGCATGCGTCCCGAAAACCCAACGTGGCATTTTTACCCACCCACAACAGCGTTTCGTGGCCCATTAGTGAGCTCCACCGAAGCCCCCAGTGGGACCGTCCGCATGCGCCCCGGAAGCCCAATTTGGCATTTTCACACACCCAGTACAGCGTTTCATGGCCCCATAGGGAGTTCCACCGAAGCCTCCAGTGGGACCGTCCGCATGCGCCCCAGAAGCTCAATTTGGCATTTTCATTTGCCCAGTACAGCGTTTCGTGGCCCCATACGGAGCTCCACCGAAGCTCCCAGTGGGACCGTCCGCATGCGTCCCGGAAGCCTTACTTGACACACCACTCACCCAGAACAGCGTTCCCCCCCACCCAGTGCAGCGCTTCGTGGCCCCATAGGGAGTTTCACCGAAGAGGATTTTCACAATTGCGGCACCCAGAACTGCATATGACTGGGTCCTTCGCCAGGAGATTCTTTTTCCCAACCATCCCCGCGTTCCTTTCTCCTTCTTCTCCTCGCCCTCCTCCTTCCTGCGTTCGCATGCTTCCCCACCACCCATTTCGGCACACCCCTCACACGTTTCGTGGCCCCATAGGCAGCTCCACCGAAGGCCCCAGTGGCTGCGTTCGCATGCCTCCCCACCACCCATTCGGCACACCCCTCACACGTTTCGTGGCCCCATAGGGAGCTCCACCGAAGGCCCCAGTGGCTGCGTTCGCATGCCTCCCCACCACCCATTTCGGCACACCCCTCACACGTTTCGTGGCCCCATAGGGAGCTCCACCGAAGGCCCCAGTGGCTGCGTCCGCATGCCTCCCCACCACCCATTTCGGCACACCCCTCACACGTTTCGTGGCCCCATAGGGAGCTCCACCGAAGGCCCCAGTGGCAGGGTCCGCATGCTCCCCACCACCCATTTCGGCACACCCCTCACACGTTTCGTGGCCCCATAGGGAGCTCCACCGAAGGCCCCAGTGGCAGCGTCCGCATGCCTCCCCACCACCCATTTCGGCACACCCCTCACACGTTTCGTGGCCCCATAGGGAGCTCCACCGAAGGCCCCATGCCTGGGCACACCCGCGTGGCGTAGGGCACACCCCTCACACGCTTCGTGGCCCCATAGGGAGCTCCACCGAAGGCCCCAGTGGCTGCGTTCGCATGCCTCCCCACCACCCATTTCGGCACACCCCTCACACGTTTCGTGGCCCCATAGGGAGCTCCACCGAAGGCCCCAGTGGCTGCGTTCGCATGCCTCCCCACCACCCATTTCGGCACACCCCTCACACGTTTCGTGGCCCCATAGGGAGCTCCACCGAAGGCCCCAGTGGCTGCGTTCGCATGCCTCCCCACCACTCATTTCGGCACACCCCTCACACGTTTCGTGGCCCCATAGGGAGCTCCACCGAAGGCCCCAGTGGCTGCGTTCGCATGCCTCCCCACCACCCATTTCGGCACCCCCCTCACACGTTTCGTGGCCCCATAGGGAGCTCCACGGAAGACACCAGTGGCTGCGTTCGCATGCTTCCCCACACCCCATTTCGGCACACCCCTCACACGTTTCGTGGCCCCATAGGGAGCTCCACCGAAGGCCCCAGTGGCTCCCCACCACCCATTTCGGCACACTCCTCACACGTTTCGTGGCCCCATAGGGAGCTCCACCGAAGGCCCCAGTGGCTGCGTTCGCATGCCTCCCCACCACCCATTTCGGCACACCCCTCACACGTTTCGTGGCCCCATAGGGAGCTCCACCGAAGGCCCCACTGGCAGGGTTCGCATGCCTCCCCACCACCCATTTCGGCACACCCCTCACAAGTTTCGCGGCCCCATAGGTAGCTCCGCCGAAGGCCCCAGTGGCGCGGAGGCTATGAGGAGAGGGGCCTAGTTAGCGTGCCCCCTCCTTCGTTTCATATCCGTGCGGTACTCGCAGCTGCATATGGTTGGGTCCTTCGCCAGGTTTTTTTTTTTTTTTTTTTTTTTTTTGGGGGGGGGGTAGTATAGCTACCTATGCCCCACGTGGGGCTCAGGCTGGCGGAGGCGGCAACCCCTGCAGTAACGGCGGTCAGTCTTCCGTCTAGACGGGCACGCTGGAGCTCAATAACTTGGTCGCCAATTGGGGGGATCCTGATGCCACCGGCCTTGCCCAGGAGGAGGCGGCCAAACTTCTTCGGCAGGTAGCTGAAAACATCGACTCCGATCGCAAGAGCTACAGTTGCGAATCCGAGATGATGAGCAAGGTGCAGCAGCGCTTTCTCCACGCCGAGCTTCATATTATGATGAAGCCTACCACGACCCGCAGGGGCCTCTAGTGTGTACACAAGGATCTATACATATATATAAATATGTGTGTGTATATATATGTATATCGTGCCTCGGGTAATGTGTCTGCCTATCAGTGACAGGACGGTGCAGCGCGCGCCCTCGCATTTCCCCGGGGAGACGCCGCCCGCGATGCAGGCGGGCAAGTTCCATGGCTTCCTGGAGACCAGCCAGAAGGGCGAGTCGAACTTCCACCTCCAGTGCGCAATCAACGTGGGCACCCTGATAGTGAAGCATGCGGCGCAGCAGCCGAGGCCCTTGAGGATTGCCGAGCTCGTGATCGCCAGGGGTTGGGCCATGTCCCCCGACGCATGGCCTGTGGCATTCGCGGAGGGGGGGGGGGGGGCCCGCGGTGAAGGCCAGCTATCGTGCCTTATCTGTGGTTGGATGAGCAACAGATGCCCGTTCTGGGCAGATGAACGCCACTCGCAGCAATAATTTGCAGGTTGTGTCGTGGAGCGTTAGTCGCATCAGTGTCCGCTCGATCGGAGATCTTCCTGAGTGGGTCTCTGCCTGGCATGGTGCGCGCTGCGTTGTCCTGTTGCAGGGGGCGCGCTCGCGGCCGAAGGGGCCTTCGCCCGCCGGGATGGGTCGCTTGGCGCGAACCGGGGCACCCGGCGGCAGCCGCTTGGCCGTTGACCCCAACATCGAATTGAGATGCCACCGGGAGCAAAATGCGTGCCATGCGTGTCCAGCCTGCCGACGCGCGCGCAGCGAGCTTTCATCCTCCAGGTTCATGAAACAGAACATTTGGAGAGTTTAAAGATGGGATCGCATAGGTTCAGAGCATGTATTCGGGGAGCAAGCAATGGGGTTGCAAACGCTTGGTGTGGGTGGGGGGGGTGGGGGGGACTTCGGCGCGCAGCTTCCCCCCGACGTGCCTCGCGTGGCTGGGCCGCGCGGCTCAGCGACGTTCTCTAGCGCGGCGGTTGGCCTCGATCGTCAGGGGCCCTTGATCGGTGCATGTCTTTCTTGGGGGGTCAAAGCGGGCAGCGCGCTTGCGCGCCGTTCCATCGTCGGCGTGGGCGGTGACGACGTCCGATCTGCGGTGACCGCTGGCGCTGGGGCCGGCGCCAGGCGTTGCCGCGGGTTTCGCCATATGGGGCTACATACATTGCAACTCGATGGTTCAGTCCCTAGCGGTTCCAGTCTCATGGGGGCCCCGCTCTAGCAGTGCAGACGAGGAGATCGCATCTGTCGGCGGTGCTCAGGTCGCAGGTGCTTGGCCATTGTGCCCTCGGGCGCCTCTGCCGATTGCGTGCTCTGACTGGGTGCGCCCCTGAGCCCGCCGAGTCTTTGAGTTTGAGTGGGCGTCGGGGGGGGGGGGGGGGGAAGGAAATGTTGGAGATTCATGGGCGATGAGGACCGTGATCTTGGACGGGCTTGGCGAGGGCATGGCGGAGAGGGCCCGCGAGGTTAGTGGTGGCGCTCGTGGGAAGATGCTGCCTGGCGCGCGCGCCAAGCCCGGCAATCTTGCAAAGCTCTCGCAGCGCGTATGATAGACCCCCCAAGCGCGACCCCGGGGGGAGAGAACTGCGGAGGCACGAGGCGCGTGGGCGCCTTTACTGGGAGAGAAGGAGGTGGGGGTTCTGCACCCCTCGGGCAAGAGACGCAGGGGAGCTGGAACCGCGGCGGCGGGGAGGGAGTTGGTGGGCGTCAGCGGCAGGACGGGGGTGGGCGTGTCCAAGCGGGGGAAGAAGGTGGGGGGTTCTGCAGGCATAGGTGCTTAGATCGCACGACAGCTTCGGGGTCGGAGGGGCGGCGGGGGGGGGGGGGGCGTGCTGCGCGCGATTTCCACGTGCGCCGTGCGCTACAAGCGCGTAGCATCATGAGTGCTAGCACGTCTAGCTGCAGTGGTGGAGTTGTCTCGGAGATGACCATGGCTCTCGGTGTCGAAGTGGCTCCTCAGGTGTGCGAGCTCTTCGCTTCTCGCATGCGTTCTGGTGGAGGCCCCGTCGAGCCCTGGTAGTCGATCTCGAAGTCGCCCCAGACAAGAAGAACCCATCGTTAGAGACTGCTCCAAATATTTCCGTGGGGTGTCGCTGATGTTTGTTACGTTGTCACGGCATATATCGCCTCTTTCTGTCTTGATGTCCTAACAGCAATGTCACCCCTTGGTCAATCGCCAGTGCGCCGTGGGCTTCGAGCCTTCAGCGTCGCGCAACCGGGCGGCTGGTCCAATCGGTATCATGCTCGCCAAAGCGCACGAGTGACATCGCGAATGCTCCTTTGTCGTAGTCGCCAGGGATTCGTCTCGAGCGTTTGGCAACTTCAGGGGGGAGGAGGCATTGGAATGCACGATCCATCATCAAAATGCACCGAACTCGATGCGACTTCTTCCAAGGAGAGTCATTGGCTGCCGCCGCGAGGCTGTCTTGAAGGCGCGCCTGTTCACTGTTCCCGTTGACTTGCAAGTTCCTAAACGCGAGAGGCAGGGGCCCGCCGATGCTCTTATGGCGCGGAATACAGTTCAATGGGGGGTCTCGATGGGGGCCCGCGGGAAAATGATCTAGGCATCGACGCCAGTGGGCGCAAGTATATTCATATCCTTCGGCGTGATAGCGCGCATCTCCTGGGCAGACCTGCGTCGCGGCTCATGCGCATAACGCAGCTTCTCACTGGTGCGTTGGCCAAGATTTGGATCCGTTCTGGAAGCCAACTTCGCTGGAGCTTCCTTCGCTGATGGAGCCCGGCGTCGAGGGGCGCAGCGTCGGGGTTGTGGCCCCCCCGCAGTTTTTTTCTGCGGAGTGTTGGCGCGATCGCAGTCTCTTGCGCCTCCTCGAGTCATCAGCTCGAAAGTGTCAATGTCGGGCGCGGAGTTGCTTGGCCAGACGCGTCCAGGAGTGTCTAGGGGGGCAAGGCTGTTTTCTGGGGGGGGGGGGGGGTCCAGGGATCTAGAATGCTTCCTCTAGCTGAACGGTTGCGTTGGCATTCTGAGTACATTGTGCCTATCTTGTGCTATGGGCGTGGGTCTTGAGCAATGTCGCGGGGCGCGCCGGCGCGCCCGGCTGAGGCCGTGCGTGGGGGGGGGGGGGGCTGGGCAATATTGCAGGGCGCGGCAGCGCAGGGCGAGGTGGGCGCGGCGCGATATACGCAAGCAGCCGCGCGCAGTATTCGCAAATTCTATGTCAAGCGTGGACGCGCGTTGGTGCGCGAGCGTGTTCTGCAGCGGCGGCACATGCATGCAGGCCGCGTCTTGGATGATGCCGCGCTGCCGCCTTCGTCGAAGCCTCTGGGCACCGCTCGGGAGCCTGAGCTTGAGATTTGCCGCCCCGTTGGCTGCGAAGGTGCGCGGCAGCTCTGTGCGACGTGTGTGTGTGTGTGCGTATGTATGTATGTATGTATGTATGTACTGCGTATGCATGAGTGCATGCGTGAAGACCACTTGCAGGGCCTGAAGGCCAGGCAACTTGAAAATCGCGAGAGGGGAGGTCGATCGGAAGGCGAGTCATGTGTCGCTGCCGCTCGAGAAGAGGAGCGACGGCAACGCCGCGCTGGGTGGCAGCGGGCCCCGCAGAGGGAAGACTTGGATTTCTCGTGTGGGCCCCGCGCGGAGAGGGTTCGCTCTGGGGGGCAAGGGGTGGGGGGGCACGGAGGAGGATTTGATCTCGAATGCCCCGTTGCAGGCCGGGCCCCCGACGATCCAGATTTCAACGTTTCGCGCGCGTGCTTCCCGAGTGGCCGCGGATTGGGATCGAGGGCGAGAGGCCCAAGTTATACCTCCGAGACCTTTGCGATATCGTTCCGGAATGCATGGTTCCAGGCTTCTTGTGGGCATCCGAGGGGGCGACCGTGCCGTCGCCGAGTGGCTCGACGGAAGATGGCTTCGCGTTGGCCCACACTCGCCGGCGCCATTCAGAAGGGTGCGCAACCGCTTGCGTGACGTCTTCCGTCGTTGATTCGTACCTGTTGATTTCGGGGGCGAGGTCGCGAGGCGCGTGTGTCGGGTGTGCAGTCGGAGGTGGAAGCTCGCGGTGCCGAGTTTTTTGTTGGTTTGTTTGTTTTGTTTGTTTGTTATGTTTT
>CAUYUJ010015941.1:32500-62500 GCA_963575745.1 Prorocentrum cordatum
ACATGCAACACCTAATGCATTTCAATCGTGGACGTGCCCCCGGGGCCTTGAGAACAGGCCAGGATGTGTCCAAGAGTTCTCAAGGACGGGCCCAGGGATATTCTTAGGCAATGATGGAAGTATGGAGTCCCAACCATGTTCCCGAGGCTTCTGGGAAAGTCATTCGACCTGCCTCCAAAAGTCACACGAGCCGCTCCAGAATTTCAATCGCTGTGCTTCTGATGCCTTGGGCTGCCGCCCTATTCCGCCACCGCGCTGAGGCGGGCGGGGGGGGGGGGAGGGGCGCCTTGGGGAGGGGTGAGGCGGGGTGGGGCGGGGGGAGAGTCCATGGGACCCCCGCTTCCTCGGGCTTCTTCTTGTCTCAGGCAGTGTTCTGCCTGGACGGGAAAACAAACGCATGGACTTGGGCTCGATGCGTCGGAGCCTTCACTACTGCTTCGCGAACAGCGAAAGGGTCCGACGTGCACCAGCCGCTGCAAGCGCGGTGGCGCTTACTTAATACGGGGAGCTCCTGTGGGACCCGAGGACACTTGGCTCAGTGTCTGCGGTGCTGCGGCGGACAAGACTGGCGCAGGAGGGAGCCACGTGTTGAAACAGCAGTGCCCTCATCCGTGCGAATCTTGGAAGTGTCAAGCCTTGCTGCATGGGCGTCGAGATCTGGGGCAGTTCTAGCGGGAGTGTCATACTGAAAGCCATCCGCTCTGAATTGGCAATTGAAAAACGACCGCGCGCAGCGCTAACACGAGTGTAATTTCTTTTTAGAAACGTGAGCCATCCTCAGAGCAACGCGAGGTCACGATACTGTTACGTTCCAGGATGTCCAAGGATTCCAAGATTTACGAACGTTCCACACGATCCGCATATTCGAGGGCCGCTAGATATTCTCGCACATCATGGAACGCATCCTGAACCAATCCTATCATATCTTGATTGTCCTACATCAGTGTGTATGAAGGAGATGGTGTTTCCCTAAGATAGGTGCGCGTACACCCGGTGAGGAATATGTAACGCATCGCGCATCCCCACCAGCCCATCAGAACCGGTGCTCAGACGAGTTGTCAGGAGAAGAATGGTCGAGAAGCAGAACGATGCCGAAGTCTTGCAATTCTGGATTTCGAGATCCCTGGGGGCTTCTCGGATCTATCTTCGGATTCACCAGCTCTGTTTCTGGGCATTCAAGCCCCTCTGGGGGCTCTGCCATGGTCCAGTTTGGGATGTTTGGCTTCCTCTCGTTGCCATCTAGATGATTGAATCATAGAGGAAGATTTCTAGATATGTCGATCTCCTCCGATACCTATCAATATCCGAGAGGGATGGTATCGATAGATCTGTCAGAGATCGTTGCCATCTGGATCGATCGATATTCTCTTAGATCGATCGACCTATCGATTTCCTCTTAGATCTATCGATATCCTCTCGGATTCTAGGAGGGTATCGATGAGCGAAGAGTGGGCGGCTCAATGCAGCCCCCGCACCTCTGGAGCCACTGGAGCCCCAAACAAGCGCACCCTGGGGGCCATTTTTGAGACTTGTGGGGGCATTCTCTGGACCACCCTGGGCCACTCCGCGGGCACGACGATGCTGGCAGTTTCTAACGCATGCAGCACATCCTCGCGGGCGACGATGGGGGAGAATGGCTCAGGGGTGGGCAGTACACGCATCCCTCAGGGAGCCTCGCCGAAGGCATGAACCATCGGCGCCCCACCGGAGGCCACGCTGCCGCAGCGTGGGCTATACGGTTGGTTCGCGCCGAGTTGGCGCGGCGGTAGCCCCAGCTCAGGCATTCACGGTTGAACGCCGCCAGTGGCCCAGAGTCGCAAGATGTCGAGCGATCTACGGTACGCGAAAGCCGCGATCGTTCAAGGTTGAAGATCCACACGGTGTCAAAAACCAATCGTCGTCGTCGACGTCGTCGTCGTCGTCCTCAATGTCGTCGTCGTCGTCGTCGTCAATGTCGCCGTTGCCGTCGCAGTCGCCGCTGTTGTAGCTATTGTTCCATCTTGCAGCCATCCAGGGCCATCTTTGACGCTGCAACCCGTCGCCGGGGGCCTTCCAGACCCAGGGCAGGGGACCCCCCCCACGCAACCGCACCAGCAAGCTTCGCCAACCCACCCCTTGGCCAGAAGCCCTCGTGCATTCTCAGAAGTTCTCTGTGTCTTCGGGGAAGGCGTAGAAAACCCTAAGGCTGGAGGCTGTCCGAGCCTTCTGAGAAGGCCCGCCTCCTCTCTTCCTCCCTGGGCCCGCCGCCAAGTGTTGGCGTCGGCAATGCAAGACAAGGCGAGGCGGCCGACAGGGAAGCCGCCAATCTTGCACGCGGTTGTCGAAGATGGTCCAAGATTTTCCCCGAAAGGCCTCCAAGAGGTGGCTACGGAGACTTCCCCGGATGGCCGCGAGAGGCCAAGAACCTGCAGCAACCAATGGTCTTTCAATGAGTTTGGCCTTATCGTGTTCTTGCTTCCGACATGAGATAGTAAGGAGTCAAGATGGCCCCCGGGTCGCCCAAGAGAGGCCCCGGAAGGGCCCAGGGGAGCCAAGATGGGGCCAGATGCCCGCCAAGAGGATTTTCAATCGGGCCCCAAGAGTGCCCAGGAGAGCTTTCAATCGCGAAGGGGCCGTGCTTCACGCCACGCTGGTCGCAAGACGGTCACAGGAGGGCTCTTCAGGTTCCGGGAAGCTCTAACATAGCACGAAGAGACCCGATTAGGGCCCTGAGTCTACCCCAGAAAAGGTTCAACATGTTCCCAATTGGTCTGGATGCTCTCTCTCTCTCAGTTTCTCTCCCCCTCGCGCTCCGCGGTCTTTGTAGCATCTTGGTCCAAAGTCTCCTCGCGCCCCCCCTCGGCGGGCGCCTTATGCAGGCGCTCGCTCAGGCGGCCATAGAGGGAGCGGGTGAGCTCCAGTTCCGCGGCCTACGAGCCGCGCTCAACGAGCGGCTCGTAGGTCAACCTCTCTCTTCGCTCGCGGACCTCGGTATCTCCTCTGCGGGGTCGCCGTGGTCCTGTCAGGCCGACCCCAGCGGCGGTGGGCAGTGCTGCCTCTGCCGCTTAAGGCTCGGCCTGCCGCACCGTCTGCCTGGGGCTGTGGACCTGAGCAGCGGGGTCACCCCTTTGCTGCTCTCTACGGTCGTGGCCTTGCCCGGTGTCACGGCCGTCTGCAGCCTTTGCGGGGGCTGCTGCATCGGGGCCGTCGCGCCCCGCTGGTGGGGGCAGCTTGCTTACCTACGTGTGCGGGCCGTGCTCGGAACCCTGGTGGGGCACGGTCGCGGCGCGCAGCGCGCCTTGGCTTACGGCCCAAGGAGTGCGAGCTGAGGAGCGCGCGCGGGCCTTGGTTCGGGGCCTGCCATCGGCCGCGCCCCAAGGTTAGCCCTCTCAGGTGGCACATTGGCCACCCTGCTCGCGCTGATAGCGATGGCAGCCGCTGCTTTTGCAGATGGGGATCCTGCTAACCCCGAGGGCCTTGTGTGGCCCGACCTCCGCCCGTTCAGCGCGCCGTCGGCCACGAGGTGCGACCGCTGGCTTTGGGGCGAAGGCGAGGTAGGCTAATGTGACCAAGCGATTTTTTTTTTTTTTTTTTTTTTTTGCAAAAAAAACCAAAAACGGAAGCGACACGATAAAACAAGTTTTCCGGGGGGGCGCGTAGGACACGATTAGGCGCCGCGACGCCGGACGCTTTGAGCCCAGGGCGGCGGCGAAGCGGGCGGCGGTGACGGCGGGGGGGAGGAGGGGGAGAGGGGAAGAGAGCGGGGGAGGGGGAGGCCGGAGGTGGTTCCCCTCGCCGCCCCTCCTCCCCTCTCCTCCCCGCCTTCCCTCTCCCCCTGACAGGCGGCGTCAGACAGCCCGCCGGTCCCGCGACCGCACGCGCCTCCTCGGTCCAAGAAACGCACCCCTCAGGCGGACCACGGGGTCTGAGCGAACAGGGGTATGGGACGGGCAGTCACGACCCTCGCCCCCCTCCCGCCCTCAGGACTGGAGGGGAGGGGGGTCGTGACCTCCGCACCCGCCCGTGGGAGCCCCCATTCGCCCGCGAACAGGGGGTTGGTACGAACGTTCGCGACCCCTCCCCCCCCCCAACCGCGGCCGCGGCTGAGGGGAGGTGGGGTCGTGATCATCCGCACGTGGGAACCCCCATTCGCGGACCCTTCCCGTTCCCTTTCCGCCCCCTCTCCTCCCTTCCCTCCCTCCTCCCCTTCCCCTCCCTCCCCCCCGAGAGGGAAGAATGGTAGGATTGGCGCCCGAAGAGTGCCGGGTGCTTCCCAGTCAGGCAGGCCCGCGTCGTCGAAGGGCTTGGTGGCCGGCAGAGCAGGGGAATGAAGGGAGAGGAGGGGGGAGGGAGCCGTTCGGAGGCCTTCGGCTGCCCTCCCTCGGAGCCCCTCGGAGCCCTTCGGCGGCCTTGCCTTCGGCGGCCCTCGGCGGGCCTTCGGCAGCCTTCGGCGGCTTTCCCCTCCTCCGCCTCCTCATCCCCCTCTCCCTCCCGTTTTTTTTTCCCTGGGTGCGCGGTGTTTCCGACAAAAAAGGAAACCAGAAATGGGAGACGCATTTAAACATAATAATAAAAACACGGAAGCGGAAAACGAAAGATAGAAACAAAAGAAAACGGGTAGAGACGGGGCGAGGGTAGCGGAAGGACGATGTAAAAAAAAGCTTCTGGGCGAAAATCCTAATCGGGGCGTTCCTTGTTTCTGGGGGAGGGGGGGCGGGGAGGGGGGGGGTCGCATTTTTTTAATCATGTGGTCACATTACGTCGCCCCCCCTGGCCTTTTCGCTGTGTGGTCATGTTGCTGGCGCTGCCTGGGTCTTTCCGCCTGGTTGACAGCCTCAGTTTGGCGGAGGAAGAAAGGTTCTCAGGGCTAAGGCCATGTCAAGTGGTCAGCCTGCCCCTGCTCGGCTCGGCGTCTCGCTCGCTGAGCAACGCCCCCCCTGTGCTGGTGGTCAACGCGGAGGTCTCGAAGATAGATATCGGGGCCCTCTACCGGCTAGGCCGTCTGGGTCTGCCCGCGGCCGCGCATGCTGACTGCGCCGGGCGGGGGTCTTTACCCTTCGCAATGGCTGCCTAGCCAGCCATGGCGCTGCAGCGGTCGATGGGGGAGGAGGCGGCTCCGGGCGCCGAGAGGATTATCCCGCGCCAGTCAGCGGAGGGCTTCGGAATAGACGACCAGGAGGAGGACGCCTTTGCCGACGGCCCCCCCCTTCTGGCGCGAGTTCCTCCGCCGTCGGTAGAGCCACCTGCGCCGGCGCGGACCAGTCTGGGTTCCCAGCCGAAGCCGCGGGCCGCCATGGCCCGCCACTAGGGCAGGGGGGCCATCGCCGCCCTGGACGAGGGGGCGGCGATGACCCGTGCGGAGGCCCGGTTGGAGAGTCAACGCCTGCTGGCTGCGCAGACGACGTGGGCGGCGGTTCTCCCCCTGGGGGCCGGGGCGGCTTGCAGGCGATGCTTGCCCTGTGCCCAGTCCCCCGCGGCGCCGCGGCGGGCTCGAAGCCGCGCCTCCGCGCCAGCGTCGGCCCTAGAGGCGGCGTGGGGCGAGGGCAGGCCCGGGGGCGCACGCCCTCCGTTTCTGCCCCCTTCCTCTCCCCCGCCTCCCCCCCCCCCCTTCAGGACTGGCCAGGCCCGACGGGGTCGGCGGCTTCGGCGGGGAGGTCGTCGCGGGAGGGGCCCCGCGGTACTCTGCCTACCGGAATTGTTCCAGCGGTCGCGTCCGGCGCGGGCGGCGGTGCATCCCTTGCCTGGCGCGCTCGGCGACCCTCTTCACGCATTGGCCCAGTCGGCGGCCTGGGGAGGGGCTGCCGGGCCCGCGACGCGCGGCGTCGCGCGACGCAGGGGATGGCGGCAGGCGCTGGCCTAGCACGGGCCCGAGTTTCGGTCGATCCTGGAGTCGGACTTCGCAGTTGGCAAGCACTCCCATGGTGATGTTCCAGTCTTTCCGCGTGCAGAGCCAGCTGGGGGCCGCTGGGGGCCCGCCCGGCATCGCGCGAGATCCTGCCGCATTTTGCGCGGCTCAGCGCGGAGCGCTGACGCGCGTCCGAGAGCGGGGCGCGGGCAGGGAAGGGGCCTTTGTAGCCTGCCAGCGCATGCTTGTTGACCGGCTGGCGGGGGGCCGCGGGTATCCGGGGGCGTCTGGTTCCTCGCGGGGCCAGGCGCCCCGCCCGCGCAGGCCGTCGGCCTCCGCGCGGAGAGGGGCTCAGCTGCCACTCCCCCCGCCGGTGGGCCCCCGTCTGGTCTCGGCCCAGGGCGAGCTCGCGAGGGGGGCGGCCTTCGTCAGGGCGCGCCTGGATGCCGAGCACGCGGCGGGGCAGTCGCGGGCGCCAGCGGCGCCGCCAACGAGCTGGCGGCCCCGCCGACGCCCCCGAACGGGGCAGGCGTTCTCCGTGAGCTCACCCCAAGGAGGCCAGCGGGACCAGAAGCGGGCGCGCGCGCATTCTGCGCTCGGTGCCCCAAGGCATGGGCCGCGGAGAGTCGATCCATTCGACGGTGCCGCGGCTGCCGGGCGCGCCGGGGCCGAGCGAGGCCGCGACCGTTGGAATATGCTACTCCAGCGATGAGTTTGCGGGCCCGCCGGGAGCTGCGCGCTCCGCGATCGGGGCCCCCGCGCTGCCTCTGGCCGCCATGCCCCAGCGGCCCTTTAGCCCGGGGCTTCTGCCTGGCTGCCCTTTTTCGCTGGTTTCCCTGCCTTGCTGCGCTCGTTTTTCTCTGGCCTTTTTCGCCCGCGCTCCCATTGGCGCGGCGGATTATACCGCCCCCCCATTCAGTGGCCGTTCCCCCGCGATCCCTGGCCGCGCTTTCTGGTCCCGTTCATTCGCCGCTATTCCCGCTTGCGTCGGGTCGGTGTCGCGGGCGTTGGCGGCTGAAGCGCGCCGCGCGCGTGCTGGCGCAGCGTGCTGCTGTTGCGCTTACGGCCCTGGGCAAGCCTGGCCTCGCGCCCCCATCCGAGGCTCGCGCGCGCGCTGCAGCCTCACCTTTCCAGGAGGACGTGCGGGGTCGCATCGAGCGGCGTCGAGCGGCTTCGCATCATCGCAGTCCGCCCTCCCCTCGGCGGCGCGTGCGACGTCGGGCGGGCGTTCGCGAAGGTCGACTCCGCCGAGGTCTCGGCCCGTGGCCTGGCCACCCACGTTGCAGCTTTGGAGGCCTCAGTTGTCTCCAGTTCCCTCGCGCCTGCCCCCGTCCGCCAGTGCCCAGGCAGCGCTTCCGCTGCTTGCTCGTCGGCCTCTGCGGCGGCCTGGGGCTCCGCCCGCGCCGAGTCGTCTGACTTCGATGTCGAGGCTTTCCGCAGTATGTAGGACTGGTCAGCGGCGTTGAACCCCGCCCCCGTACCTCTCCGACGCCAGGTTTCGCGATGCCTTTGATGCACCAGAGGTTGTGCGCCTTCCGTCTGGAGTGGCCCAAGGGGCCGCAGGGCGCGCGCGTTCACGTGGGCCGCGCGCTGCTGCGGGGGCTTCTTGGGAAATGGGACGCCTGCGGCGCTTCTAGATTGATTCCAGCCTCGGACCTTTGTTGCAGTGGTCGTGGTGGGCCTTTGCTTCGAAGCGCAAATTCTTTACGCTTCGCGTATCCCCACCAGCCCATCTCACAGCAGCAACTCTCGCGAAGCATGCCGACAGTCGTGTTTTTCAGGCGTGTGTCCGCTTGGCCCCGCATATCTCCCCTGTTCCTCCTTCCTCCCGCCTCCTTGTACATCCTCCTTGTGAGGGGAGCGGGAGAAGGACGAGGCGGAGGAGGAGGGAGAGAAAGCGCTCCTCGTGATTTGAGTCGTTTGGGGTTTCTCGTCCTGGTGTGAGTCGTTCGGGCCCTTCTTCCTGGTGTGAGTCGTTCGGGCTCTTCGTGGTGTGAGTCGTTCGGGCTCTTCGTCCTGGTGTGAGTCGTTCGGGCTTCTCGTGGTGTGAGTTGTTCGGGCCCCTCATCCTGGTGTGAGTCGTTCGGGCCCCTCCTCCTGGTGTGACTCGTTCGGGCTCCTCGTGGTGTGAGTCGTTCGGGGCCCGCGTCGTGGTGTGAGTCGTTCGGGCTCCTCGTGGTGTGAGTCGTTCGGGCGCCTCGTCCTGGTGTGAGTCGTTCGGGCCCTTCCTTGTGGTGTGAGTCGTTCGGGCTCCTCGTGGTGTGAGTCGTTGGGGTCTGTCGTCCTGGTGTGAGTCGTTCGGGCTCCTCGTGGGGCCTGTTGGGGGCCTCTTGGAGCCTCTTGGGGCGTCTTGGGGGCCTCTTGGGGGCCTCTTGGGGGCGTCTTGGGGGCCTCTTGGAGCCTCTTGGGGCCTCTTGGGGGCCTCTTGGGAGCCTCTTGGGGACCTCTTGGGGCCTCTTGGGGGCCTCTTGGGGGCCTCCTGGAGGCCTCTTGGGAGCCTCCTGGGGGCCTCTTGGGACCATCTTGGGGCCTCTTGCGACCTCCTCTGAAGCGCAAATGAGCGCTGCCCCCTGAGAAGGACAAAATGAGGCCAAAACCTTCGTAAAATCAACGATTTTGCTATGGAGGAAGAGAAGCGCGGCCCCCTCAGGAGGCCAAAATGGGGCCAAAACCGTAGTAAAATCAATGTTTTTTGCTTCAAAGAAGAGCAGAGGGGCCAAACTCGGTCCCCCCGTCGGGGCCAGAATCCTCGTGAGGGTCGTCGTTTTTTGGCCCTCCCAGGGGTCGAAAAAGACTCCCCTGACGACCCGCGGCCCGCCCTCTCCAGGCCCAGGGGGAGGGGGTAGGGGGAGGGGTAAACCCCTCCCCGAAGGGGAAGAAGGGGGGTTGAGGACAGAGCGGGCTCTCTAAACCACTCACGCCCAAAGGGCTGGTGGGATTCCAGTTCGGTGGGTCTTTTGGGGGGCGCATATGTTCGCCAGATTTTTTTGACCGCTAGAGTGTGATTTTTTTTCTGGGCGATTGTCTTCTTATTCTGCTCGTCGATTCTTTGGTAGCAGCGCGCTCTACGCGCGTGTCCCAAGATCGATGCGCTGCGCTTGGCGGGCGACCGGGTCGCGCGGGCGGCATCGTGGCACGCTTTCTTCTCCATGTGCCAGCGCGCGCCTTGCGCGTGAATCGCGCGAGCAGTTCTTCGGCGGCGGCGGCCTTCAGCGCGATGGCAGACGCGGCCTGGGGCCGCGCGGGGCCATGGCGTTCCTTCTCCCCCCCTTCCTTGTTCCCCCGCGGAGGTCTGCGCCGCGTTCTTGCGCTGCCGGGCAGTCGCGGGCTGCGCGCGCGCCAAGTAGAAGTATAATTGGTGGCGAGTCGGGGCGGCAAGTGGGGGCGCGCAACCTCGCGCGCATGATGGCCCCGGGGAGGGTTGGCGAAGCTTGTTCATGCTTGTTGTTTTTGTTAAATGCGTTGCGTTCTCCCCCCCGCCAGCGCGCGGCGAACCCGCCGAGCCGCCGTGCCCCGCGGCCCCCTGCGGGCAGCCCACTGCAGAGGGTCGCTTTGGATCAAATCATCCATGAGTCTCCCTGCGAATTTCCCCGCTAATTTCCCGGCTAATTCCCTGCCTAGGCTCTGCCTAGAAGGGTTCTTACTCTGTGGGCTTAAAGGGGCCGGGCAGTGGAAAGCGCCCTGGGCGGTTCCCCCAGTATCCGCCCCGCGGTTCCCCCAGCTACGGCCTTTTAGCTTAGCGTTGCTTATATCATCTTAGCTTAGCTTATTATGTCTGAGCTTAGTTTAACTTCATCTTAGCTCAGGTTTATCTTTACTTAGCTTACCTTCACTTTAGCTTCGCTGAGCTTTAGCACAGCAGAGCACATCATAGCATAGCATAGCATAGCGTAGCGTAGCATAGCATAGCGCAGCACAGCATATCCTCGCATAGCCCAGCATATCATATCATAGCGCATCATAACATATCGTAGCATCGCATAGCGCAGCACAACACAGCACAGCATAGCACAGCGCAGCATGACATAGAACATCATAACATAGCATCGCACATCATAGCATAGCATAGCATAGCTTAGCATGGCGCAGCGCAGCATGACGCATCATAACTTAGCATAGCATCGCATAATGTATTATCGCAGCATCGCATAGCACAGCATAGCAGAGCATATCATATCATAGCATAGCATAGCGCAGCATCGCATGGCATAGCGTAACACAGCATAGCATAGCAAATGATGCTGCTTTCCTAGGGGCTCCAACTTCTAGGTAGGGTCGCGCTAGGGTAATTTCCATTTAGTTTCCCCGCCGATTCCCCGGCTCAGTATGCCTGCTCATTTCTCCAATTCGTTTCCCTGTTCATTTCCTAGCTCATTTCCTCGCGAAATATTGCGCCAGAGGCGCCGCGCTTTGGGCACGGCAATTGGCAAGGCACGGCAATTGCGCAGGCTGCGCCAGAATTAGCGAGGGAATTGCCTGGGCAACTCGCCTTCCCGTCCGCCCGTCGCCCGCCCGCCGGCCTCCCGCCGCCCGCCCCCCGCCCGCGCCGCCCGCCCGCCGCCCGCTGCCCGCCGCTCCCCGCGCCGCCCGAGTCGCTAGCGCCGCTCGCGTCGCTCGCGCCGCCCGCTGCGCGCGCCGCCCACGCCGTCCACGCCGCCCGCGCTGCCCGCCGCTCCCCGCGCCGCCCGAGCCGCCAGCGCCGCCCACGCCGCCCGCGCCGCCCGCGCCCGCTGCCCGCGCCCGCGGGCGCCCGTGGGCGTCTGCATCGATTCAGCTGGTCGTGGAAAGTGCGGCCCGCGCGCGCCGCCGCCTTCCGTTTGCCACCCTCCCTCTCTTTTTCATCCTTCCATTCTCCCCCTTCCCCCTTGCCCCCCCTTCGCTCCCCCCTGTCTCCCTTCCCCTTCCTGCCTCCCTTTCCCCCTGCCGTCTCCCCCTCCCTCCCTCCTTCCGCCGCCCCCTGCCCCCCCGTCGGGCACTTCCCCTGCGCTCTTTTCCCATGTCGCCCGGGGGCGGAAGAGGGGCAGGGCGCGGGAGAGGAAGGGGGGGAGGAGGGGAGGACGGAGGCGGGGTGCAGAGCGTCAGGGCGGTGCGCGAAAGAAACGGAAGGACAGGATGGGAGGCTGAAGCGGGAGGCCGGAGGGCGGACGGAAAACGCAACCATTGCGTTGTTCGAAACCTTCGTCGTCGACCGCAGAAGACACCGCCGGCAACAAAACATATAAACGAATAGAATCGCTTCCTTTACAGCAATGGTCGGCCACGACCGTGGGGCGCGCGGGACACTCAGGGCCCCCGAAGGCCCGAGGGCGTCGATTTCGCGGTGAACAGCCCCTGTCAGAGCATTTCCCCCAGCACCCAGCGCCTCAGGCACGGTTTCTTGTTGAGCCGCGTTGGTTTTGGTCCTGGTGGGTGGCTGGTGGTGCCATGCGGTGACCTGCGCGAGTTCACCGTGCATTCAAGGCGCCGCCAGCTGGCGCCCAGAGGAGTGCGCTGCGAGTTCGGCTGCCCGCGAGCCGCGGCCAAGGTCGTTCAAAGCGTGGCGACCCGAGCTGGATGGGCTCGTTGTGTCCTCCTGCCTGAAAGCGCTCGCAATTGTCAACAACACGGCGGTTGAGATCGCGGGTGCTGCCCACGAGGGTGTGCTGCGCAGCTTCGGGACCCCTTGCCCCGAAAGGCAGGCCGTGCGCCGCTCGCCTCTTCTGCGCGGCCCCTAGATGCTCAGCGTCGACGACCACACGGGCTTGCAGAAACTTTCCCGGGTCCCGACGATCCTGCGCCCCAGCGATCTTCGCGTGGGGGCCAGGCGGCGTTCGCTGCGTGCGACCGCGGATGCCCGAACGCGGGCCTCATTCAGCACCTAGGCAAGCGCGCCCGCGCGGCGTCGTCGGCGGCGAGGTGGAAGGTGGGGTTGGTATAGTCTGCGCCCCGCTCGTTCGAACGGTAGTTCTCTGCAGGCTAACGCTCATCCAGGTGTGCCTCCGTCGTTCGACGCGCGCCATTCTGGCGTCGCTGGTGGGGTGTTGGGTTCAGGTTTTCCTGTGCCGCCGGCCTCCGTTGTCGGTTTGCACCCGCCGGTCAGCTCGCACCTTTCAGCTGAGCTGTGGCGCAGGTCGGAGCCCGGCGGGTGGCACACGTCGTTGCAGGATCGCCGAGTGCTCGCGGCGCTGAGCCGCGGTGCCCCTTTTGGGCCGCGAGTTGACCCAGCTGCTCCGCGAACGGAGGATCCCATCTCTGGAGCTTCCAGTTGGCCCGCGCTGGATTTCGGAGCTTTCGGAGGCGCTTCGCTTCCGCCTGGCCTATGCATGGGAGCCCTGCTCTCCCTGCCACCTCTACTCTCTGGAGACGGGAGTCGGATGTCTCCTTTGCGCCAGGACGGGCTTGTTCGCCGCCGCGGCACATCCTCTGGGTCGCACTGGCGCGCCGCTTCGAAGCCGGCCAGTGCAACCTGGGGGGGGGGGGGGGCACGCCTCGCCGCTCGCGCGCCCGCTCGCGTGAGCCCCAGCCGGAGCGGCCGACGGGGGAAGAGGGAGGAGTTGGAGGAAGAGGAGGAGGAGGAGGGGGACTTGAGGGGACGCGTCCCCCCCTCCGCCACGGGGTCTCTGGAGGCCCCTGGAGGCCCAGGGCCTCTGAAGGCAAAGAGGATCGGGCGGACGGCAACGGGAAGGGGCGGCGGGTAATACGCGTGTGGTGAAGACAGGCGCGCCTCTCCAGCACCCTTCGGGGCCGCGGTGCCAAATATTTGGGGCCAGTCGAAGGGCCTCTTTGGGGCCACTGTCCTGCACCCTTCGGCCGCCCCGCGTTTCCCCCCCCGTTCCTTTGACAAAAGCCATCCCGACCCCAACAAATGACGTTTACTGCACGTCCCGGAGCGTTCAAGCGAACAGCCATGCCCTGTCCGATTCTTTCCTCGGGCTATGATGTTCCGACTTTCTTTAGCTTTCATCGCCGGAAAGAGTTTCGAGCACCTAAGCAATACCAAAATTTGAGGGCTCTCACGTGTCGGGCCCTTGGCGGTGGTATTCGTTTGACATTTTGTTAACGTGTCGGGCAGGGGCTGTTTCGATATATTTCTGGGTGCTCGAAATTATATCTGGGATGTAGTCCGTAAGTACGATGACGCCAGCATAACCCCCCGATGCCTTTACTGAACGGCTTCGCTTGTCGAGGTGCTTAGTTTGAGGGTAGCTTTTCTGCTTCCCAAATATCCCCCGGAGAAGGCCAAGGCCGCGCACCAGCATGGGTGCTTCCCTCCTCTGGGCAAGCCGGGGGCGGCGGCCCTGGGGCTCAGCATCATGGTGGGCAGCGTCGTCGACGGGGTGCCCTTCGAGCGCTGGTGCTGGAAGGCGGAGGTGCTTGCAGACCACCGTCCATCCCGCCAGTCGACTGCACGCGTCGCCGTCATCGTCGTCGCCTTTTCCTCCTCCCTGCAATCCCGCCCCTGCCTCCCCTCCCTTCTTTCCTCCTCGTCGTCCTCGTCCCCCTCGTCCTACTTGTGCTCCGCATGCTGCCCCTTCTTCCTCATCCGCCCCCTCCTACCCCTCCCCCCCCCCCTCTCTCTCCCTCCAGCTCATCCTCCGTGTCCTCGCCCTCCTCGGCCTGCCCACCCTACTCTTCCCCCTCCCCTTTTTCCCCCTCCCCACCTTTTCCCGTCCCCCGTTTCCTCGTCCCCACCTTTGCCCCTCCCCCGCTTCCTCGTCCCCACCTTTTCCCGTCCCCTCTTCTCGTCCGAACCTCTCACCCACCATTGCTCTTGCTCCTGATCTTGCCTCTGTCGCTCCCTCTCCCTACTCCCCCTCCCTTTCCTTCACTTTCGTGCCTCCTCTTCCTCCCCCTCCCCCTCCTCTTGCTGTTCTTTGTTCTTCTCTTCCCAGTCCCCCTGCCGCGTGTAGGTGTGCAGTACGAGATGGGAAGAGTAGGAGTAGGAGGATGGGATGACGATGACAATTATGATTCAGATGAAGATTAATCTGAAGATTCAGATGAGCAGGATGATGATGATGATGCTGCTGCTGCTGCTGATGATGATGATGATGATGATGATGATGCTGCTGCTGCTGCTGCTGATGATGATGATGATGATGATGATGATGATGATGATGATGATGATGATGATGATGCTGATAGTAATAATGATGACGATGTTGACGATGATGCTAATGCTAATGATGCTGAATCTCATGACTATAGTGATGATGATCATGAGGATGATGAGGATGATGCAGATGATGCGGAAGCTGAGGATGATGAGGATGATAATGAATAGGAGCACGATTGGGTGTTCTCGAACTTGAATCGTAGAACGTTGGAGGGCCGTGCGGTTGCGAGTTTGCTCTGTCTGCAACCGCCACGGCTCGAGTCTTTTCTTTGGAGGCCTCGGGAGGCCTGCGCCGGGGCTCGCGCATGCGCCCCGCGGCCCGAGGCGTGGCGCTCGTCGCGTTCAACGCCTGCACTGCCCGGCTGGGGCGCCTGGGGGAAAGCGCCCGCCCGCTGCTGGCGGCGCCAGCGGCCCTTTTGAGGTGCCGCGGCCGGCGCTTGCGCCCGCCCGGCCAGCGCGGGGCTGCCCGGCGGCCGCACCGCCGCCCGTCACGCAGGTTGAGGAGGTCAGCCCGCCACCAGCCCTGTAGGACGCGCTCGATCATCTGGTGCTTCGTGGTCGTGGGCGGGTCTTGACGCCGGATGACAATCGGCGATGAAGTGCTGGTGGCGTACGCAGTGCATGGCCCTGTTCTGCTTCACCGCCGCGCTGTGGTGCATGTCGGTGTCGTGCTGCTGCTTCACGCGGCGGTGGTCTTGCCAGATCACGATTTGTTCGTCGAACGCTGCACCACGGACGGCGCGGACATCGCAGTCTGGCATCTCTTCGGTCCAGGCGGAGCAGTTCCTGCTGTGGCATCTGGCCAGGCGATCTACGACTTCCAGCCGCCGCCCTCGGCCCAGGAGTTCTTCGGCTTCACGGCGGAGGCCGACCGACTCATCGAGGCCCGCGACTCGCAGCTCGGGGCCGCGGGAGGTGCGCCCGCTGCAAGGCCTGCGGCCCCAGCAGGCGCAGTCGGCGGCGGTGGGCTCGGCGTGGCAGGCGGACCTGGCGGAGGCCTGGCGGCTCTCCTTGGCGGCGGCGGGGCTGCTCCTGCAGGCGGCGGTGGGGCTTTGGTCGGAGGCTGCGCGGGGGCTGTGGTGCCCAGAGGCGCTTCTCTGGCCGGGGTGGGCGGCGCGGCGGCTGGTGCCGCCTTGGCGGCCGCAGGCCCCTTTGCGGCGGCCGCGGTGGCTGGCGACGGGGCGGCAGCTGCCGCTGGGCCCGCGGCGCCTGTCGGCGGGCATGCGTGGCTTGCTACAGCTCTCATGGGCGGTGACGGTGGGGGAGCCCTTCCTGGGCCAGCGGCTGGCGGAGGTGCCGACGCCTCGGACTGCCGAGCGCTGTCGGTGCGCTACGACACGAACGGGCCGCGGCACAGGTCCTTCGCCGACGCTGTCGCCTTCCTGGCCTTTTCTCAGTGGGCCGATTGGCCCGTGCCCGGGCCGCGGACAGTGGCCTGGGTGGCGCGTTTTCTGCTGGAGAATGGTGGCAGTGTTCTGGGCCATCACGCGCAGTGGCAGTCGATCATCAGGCTCGCGCTCGATGACATCACGGGGTCCACGCACTTGGAGTTCAGCGAGATTTTCGAGATGGCGCGGTGCTACGACCAGCTGGATATTAGCAATTAGCAATATTGGAGCTCTTGATTTGGTGTCACGCCAATTGCAGCCGTGCGAGGAAAGCTACCGCGACAAGATCCTTGGCACCAAATTAGGCGACGAGGCCCACCAGGACGAGCACTACTACTTCAAATCGTGGCCCTTACCCGAGTTATCCTGGTGGCGCCAGAGCTCAGTGCCCGGATCAGCGACCAGATCGCCCGCGAGAGCGCCATCGCCAAAGAACGGAGGAAGGCAGGAGAAAAACGCGCGCTGCCCGTCCAAGGAGAGGGGCCAAGGGCGGCAAGGAAGGCGAGTAGCCTTCGGCTGCTTTCTCACGGATTCGGCTGCCTGCTGCTCCTTGGTCCCGGGCTGGCAGGCCCTTCTCTTTTCGGCTGCTGCGGGGTGAGTCGCCAGCGCGACGCGTTCCCGCTCCCTGCGCTTCAACTTCCCCAGCGCGGGCGCGGCCGCTCTCGAGCTGTCGATCGCCGTGTGCTCCGTCGTCAGCGCGCCTTCGATTGGCGTTCAGTCCCTGAACTTCCTCTCTGGTCGTTGTGGCGATGCGGTCGGGCCACCTTCGGTTATGCATCAGTCCTGCCTCGCGCGCTTGGAGCGCAGCTCCATTGCTGCTGGGGCCCGCCCCGCCGACGTCCACCCCCGCGGGGGCCTTCGTGAGCTCTGAGGATCCGCCGTGATGTACGGCGAGACTCCTACTGCCGTCCTGCACTACAGCAAGGACCTCGTGCCGTGGCCGGCCGTTGGGGCTGTTCCAGTGGATCTGGCTGGCGTTTGACGGCCAAGATGCGACGATCTCCGGCTGCAGCAGCGGCACTTCGGTCTGAGCTCGGTCTCCACATGCCGTGCGAAGACCCCGCCTTCCGCCGATGCCGACTTCATTCAGGTGATGCTGGAGCGCGAAATGGTTCGCCTCGTGCCTACTCGGGTTGAGGCCACCGTCGGACTATTCTTCGCGAAGAAGAAGTCTGGCCAGCAGCGGATCGTCTTCGACGCGCGGTTCGCCAACTGTGACTTCGAGCCGCCGCCGTTCACGCGCCTGCCGTTCGCCTCGGCCGTCTCAAGGATGGAGGCCAGCGGGTGCGACGTGGTCTGGCGCTCTGTGGGCGACGTGCAGAACGCCTTCTACGCCATCTCCGTGCCGTGCGAGCTCGGGCCCTGCTTTCGCCTGCCGCCCGTCCGCGCTGGGCTAGTGGGGCGGCCGCTGGTGAATGGCGCGACGCCTGCGGCTGCCGCCTCGCTCGCGCCCATCCTGGCGGCCCTACCTATGGGCTGGGGCTGGGCCCTGCACCAATGCCGGTTGGTCACGGAGCAGGGCCTCGCTCGCGGCGGGCTGGGCGCGGACGCCTTGGTCAAGGACCGCGCGGCCTCGCGCCCGCCCGGGCCTCGACGGACTCTCGGCGCGGCGGGTTACGTCGACTACTTCATGGTCCAGGGGGCCCCGAGGGGGCGCGTCGCCGCCGCTGGACAGCGGGCCACCTCCAGCTTAGAGGATCAGGGTTTCTCCGTGCGCGAAGACAACTCCGAGGCGATCGACCGCGCCGATTTCGCGGGGCTCTCCTTCGACGGCCGCGCCCGCGCCGAGCGCGTCTCGACCCGTCGCGCGTGGCGCCTCCGACTGGCCTTCGAGGAGCTCCTGAGACGCGGGCGCTGCTCTGGCGGTGTTCTGGAGGTGGCACTGGGACATGCTACCTGGCGAATGCGGTTGCAGCGGTCGACCTTGTCCATCTTCAGCTCGGTCTATGCTTTCGTGAAGGCTTACACAAGGCAGGTCGCTCCGCTCTGGGACTCAGTGGTTCAGGAGTTGAAGGTGGTCAGGGACCTGCCCCCCCCCCTCTCTGTGGCCCACGCGGGCGCCAAGTGGTTGCCCTCCGTGACGGCCAGCGATGCCTCGCCCTGGGGCTGTGGCGTCTGCGTTCGCCAGGCGGACCCAGGGCGCGTTGCTCGTTGGGGCCGTGCAGCAGAGAAGTGGCGCTACATGCAAGGCGCTGCTGCAGCCAGAAGCCGCGCCTTCGCCGCCGAGGTCGCCGAGGCGGCTTGCGCAGAGGACGTGCCTGATAGCCTGCGGCAGGTCGACGAGATCAAGAAGTCCCACGACATGATCGACGCGAGCTTCGCGGACCACGAGGCCTGGCACATTGGAGTCCTTTCCATGGCGGGGCCCAGCGAACATCTTGCGGCTCGAGGGGCTCGCTCTGTCGAACGCCCTGCGGCGCGCTCTCCGGGGTCGTCGGGCCTTTGGACATCGAATTCTTGCCCTCGTCGATAAAATGGGGCTCGCCTCGGCGGTGGGCAAGGGCCGCTCGGCGGCCATTCAGCTTCGGGGTGTCCTCCGCGGGATAGCCGCTTGGACTCTCGGGCGCCGTCTTCGCGCCCATGTTTGCTGGGCCCCGTCCGAAAGGGAGCCCAGCGGACAATCCGTCTAGAGGCCTGTCATGCATCATGCGGCAGGAGGGGCTCGATGCGACCCTCGCGCGCGGAGCTGCTGATTGTGGTGCTGAACCTGTTCTGCCTCTTCCAGCCGTCCCGAGGTTCCCCGCCCTCGGCGTGGTCGGCCCCTTGCCAGATGCGAACCCCGGTGGCGACCCAGGTGAGTTGGCGGGCCGGGTTAGCAGCGCCCTCTGCGGGGGCGGCGGCTGCTTGGCGCACCCGGTGCCGCCGCTCATCGCCGAGTTCGGAGCCCCTCCTGGACTCCCCCCACATGGCGCACCTTAAGAGCCGCCTGGCAGCCGAAGCTTCCCGCCAGGACCACTTCAAGAATATGGGGTCGTATCTGCAGTGGGCCCTGGGGTCGGGCCTCGACTGGAAGGGCGTGAAAAGGTCTCGACGACGTGTTGGCCCTTTACCTGAACAAGCCCTTCCTCGTGGGCATGGCGGGGGACGGGGCAAGCAAGACGTTGGCGGCGGTGAAGTTCCATTACCCCGAGGCGGGCCGCTACGGGGGCCAGAGCCTGCCACGCCCTGTCAGAGCGCTAGCAGGCTGGGCGAAGGTGGTCCCTCGCAAGACACGCCTGCCCGTGCTACACGTGCTCGCGCTGGACATTGTGGGTCACCTGCTGTCGCGCAAGCTGAACGAGCAGGCGGCGGCCGTCCTGCCGTCGTTTCGCGCGTTCCTGCCGCCCCGCGAGTGCGATTCGTCGACAGCGCTTCAGCTGGTGCCGCCCGCGGCAGCCGCGGGCCCCGGGGCGATGGGCTGGGGGCTCCTCCTGGGCCCCGTGGAGCTCGAGAGGCCAACCAGGGTCGGCGCCTGGGGCGAGAGCGTCGTGATGGGCGATCTCGACTTCTGGCGCCCGCGCTTGAAGCTGAAACGGAGGTGCCGGGCGCCCGACCAGCAGATCTGGAGCTTCGAGCCGGGCGACCTGGCGATCAGGGCCCAGGAGGCGTCGGAGGCGCTGGTCGTGGCCGCCATGGGCGTCGCCGCCTGCGGGCCGAGGCGCGGCGGCGCCTCGCGCGACCCGCTGGCCAAGCGTCGCGGCCTGCTGGGGTCGAGGCGCGAGGCAGGTGGCGCAGCGACGCCATGATGAAGCGTTTCGGCAAGGAGGCCCGCGCGCTGGCCGAGCCCCGCCAGGTGTCGCAAGCCGCGCTGGACGGCGCGGCGTTGCCACCGGCGCCGTTCCAGTCGGGCCAGCGCTGACAGACTCCGAGGTCAGGCTTCGTCTTCGCCGCATGTTGCGGCGCGCCCTAGTCTCAGCCAGGTGTCGCCACAGCCAAACATTTTTGGAGCTTTTCGCCGGCGAGGCGGGCATGTCCATGGCCGTGAGTGAGGGCCCAGGGCAGCGCCGCGTCTTCGGTCGACATTCTGAAACAAATCTGGTTCGACATGAGCCGCCAGGTCGTGCAGTCGACGATTTTGGAGTGGATTTCGAGCAATGTGGTTTCTGCTGTATGGATGGGGACGCCGTGCTGCGCCTGGTCCCAAGCCCGCCGCGGGCCCCCTGGCTCCAGCTGGTGCCGGCTTCGTAGTGCCGAGCATGTTTGGGGCCTCCCTAACCTGGGCCCCATCGCCTCCGAGGCACGCGCAAGTGGGAGCGACCAGTTGCGTTTCTGTTTGCGGGCGGTTCGAGGCTGCCATCGCGCAAGAACCCCAGTTGCCCTCGAGAACCCTGGGTCCAGCTGGCTGTGGAAGGCCCCATCCGCTCGAGCGCCTGGCGCGTCGTGCGACTTGCCGGGCCTGCGCCGTGGACTTCTGCGGGTCCGGGGCTCGTTGGCGCAAAAGGACCAGGGTGCAGATCTGGGCCCCCAGTTTTTCCACTCAGCTCTCCGCCCTCTGTCATGGTCGAGGGGGCGTCTGCAGTCATTCTTTGAAGCCCCGCATCGTTTCGACCGGGGTGGATCAGAGTTCGGGCGCATTGTGGACTCGCGCTGCTGAGCCCTCTCCCCCTCGTTTCTGTTCCTGCTTTGCCCGAGCTCTGAGACGAAGTGCCGATTCAAATCGTTTATGCCGTCTGTGTCAGATAATTTCAGAATAGCGCGGCAAATGGGTCATCTCTTTCTTTTTTGTGCTCTCTCTCTCTCTCTCTCTCTTTTTCTCTCTTTCTCTCTTTCTCTCTTTCTCTCTTTCTCTCTCTTTCTTTTTTCCCTCTCTGTATCGCTCTCTCTCTCTCTCTCTCTCTCTCTCTCTCTCTCTCTCTCTCTCTCTCTCTCTCTCTCTCTCTCTCTCTCTCTCTCTCTCTCTCTCTCTCTCTCTCTCTCTCTCTCTCTCTCTCTCTCTCTCTCTCTCTCTCTCTCTCTCTCTCTCTCTCTCTCTCTCTCTCTCTCTCTCTCTCTCTCTCTCTCTCTCTCTCCTCTTCCCCCTCTCTCTATATATTTCTATATATCCCTCTCTTTTATTCCGCCGAGCGCAGCCCAGGGGCCTCCCTGTTCGTCGGACCCGCCTGGCCCGATACACACAAACAGTCTCCTGCCCATGGATAGTGTCACGATGAGTATGATGATGATGGCGCTGGCGATGACGATGGCGATGATGATGATGATGGTTATGTCGATGATGACGACGATGATGGCGATTATGATGATAGTGTTGAGGATGGTGGTAACGGTGATGCTGATGATGCTGCTGCTGCTGATGCTGCTGATGATGATGATTCCATCCGGAAATCGTTCGCAAAACGTTGGAATGCTGTATCAGAAAGGGCTTCAATAATGCACAACTGGGCAATTGGACATAGGCCGACGATGGTAGAACGATTGGTCACCACGGTTTTGGCAGCTCGTCTTCACGACGCGAATGGTTGGAGGCTTGGGCTGTCTGTGAGAACATAGTCTTTTCCACCGCTGACTTTTCAACGAGAACAGATCAGCGCTCCACTGGTCGTGGATCTTCTGTGAACGAAAGCATGTTCATTATATTATTGGGCCGGGGGGCATGGCGCCGCGTCGTAAAGGCAGACGCGCACTCGTGCATCGACATTGGCTCGGACCTCAATGCTGTCCGTGCGAACCCTGCAATCCAGATGCGCGTGTGTGTGTCAGAGGAAGCGGCGAAATGCAGGAAGCGGGAGAGATGTGTACAATGGGAAACGGTTGATGCAATGGAGTACAAGCACAAGGCGCACGACATTTTCATCGCTGCAGAGTCGCGGGGGGCCACCCTGGAGACGAGTCAAACGAAGATGTGATGTTGCATGCCGCATCGATCGCTGGAGTTGCGCAGTCTCAACAGAACGCCCGCGGCAGATCGACGAATGATATCCTCCAACGGCTTCGCGATCATCGCTCGCTTCTTCGACGTGCGTCTGGCGAGCGCTCAAACGCAAGCAAACATATCAGCAGGGAATTGCGAATATTGCATCGCGTAGAGCGCAAGGGGCGAGTGGCAGAAATGCCGGCCGGGCGAAGGGCTCGGACGGATGCCTCTGACCGCAGACAGGCGTGGGCGTATGTTCAGCAAATCTAGCCCGGATGCTGCTGGCGAGTATCAGGTGGACAGGCAATCCAGCATGTGCAGGTTGCAGATTTGTATGTTGACTTGTACACATGAGGAAAATCATCTAGCGTGCCCGCAGAAGCGGCGCCCATGGCAGTTGGCGATGAACGCGCACAATTCACGAATAGTGATGTCGCTGATGCGATCCGACACTTGCGTCGCGCACGTTTTAAAGACATTATCAGCATCGGGGCTGATATAAACAAGGAATGTGGCGGCGCCTTGGTGCGAGCTAATAAACCATCTATTTCTATTCTTGGCAATCCGATCTAGGGCCAGCGAAATGCAATAATCCGATGGCATCGGTGATTTTCAAATCAGGGGACCCCAAGCGCACTAGCACTTCCATGTCCACTCTTCAATTGCCCCCATCTTGTGCAAATTGTTCGCTCGAGTAGTATCGCAGAGACCCGAACCTCGGCTGGACACAGAGCAAGCGAAAGATCGAGCTGGATTTTGGCGGAGGCACAGCCCGTCTGATCATGTATGCACGGCTTCTCAACTACAGGCTACAGTTTGGGAGCGGAATCGAAGTTTATGGTGCGCCGCTTTTGGTTTCATCATGGCTCTCGATAGCGCTGGGCATAATGCAATTTGGGATGCTTTGGTAAGAGGGGGGGGGGGGGCAGGGCATTCTCATATATATATATATATATATATATATATATATATATATATTGTTATGTATATGTATGTGTGCCCAATGTACATGCATATCGTTATGTGTATACATATATATATATATACAGATCGGGACAAGATGCTCGAGTTCGGACAGGCCGAGCATGTACATCGTTATGTACATCGTTTGAACTTCGGACGCGCCACCAAGCTGGGTTGCCCTTGAGCTCGTTGCTCTCCAACGCTGTGCTGTAAGACATTTTCCAGGAAATCATTTGAAATTGTTCCCGTCGTGGTTTGGGCGGCCTTTTGGGCCTCGCGGGCATCGCGTTGTTATCGGATTTGCGTTTTGCGGACGACGTGTTGCTCTTTGCGGCGGTTTGCGCCGATCTGAAGCACATGCCTGCCGTTCTCGTTACTCTCGCCTCTACGAGGGGGCTGTCGCTGCATCCATGAATACGAAAGTATTGATCAACCCAACAAAGAGGATAATCATTATTTTGCTCAAGTGTGTGGAAGTGGACTAGACATCGAAGTTTTAGCTTCAAGTTGCAGCGTGAAGTACCCTGGGCGCAGCGCACTTTTGCGGATCCAGCTGACGCTGAACCAGACGATCATATTTCGCTTGCGGAGTGGAAGACGATCATGGTGTACAATGACGAGATGATCAAATATGTCTTGTTCCTGCAATGCCAGTTTGAGCTTTTCGACACTGTGGCTAAGCCGGGAGCATTCGACGGAGCGGATTGCACTAATGGCTGGTGCAAGGCAAGAGAGGTTGCTACGATGCCACATACGAATGATGCACATGATTTTGGAGAAGGGGAGGAGGCCAGCTCGCATTGACGATCGCATGAGCGGTACTGTTGTATCATGGTTGGGCTGGGTCAAACGTCCCACAATATAGACATCATTACATCTGGCAGAATTTAACATTGAGTCGTAGATCGTTGCGCAGACATGTACGAATGATGCATGGGCGCAATGGGCACAGCAGGCGCCCCCGAATATGCCGCCGAGGGGCGCTGTGCACTTGGGGCCGCAGTGCGCGCTGAGGTCTCAAGAAATACTTCGGCGTCATGGGCCAGATGAGATTCAAAAGCTCTTCGCGCCCACTGGTGTCCACGGAGCATCGTGCATTTCCGCGGGAGATGGGAACGCATTGGTATTTGATGCAGCGCAGAGGAACGGGGGGTGAGGGTTGCGGCATTCCCGCCTTGCCCCGTGCGGGTTGCTTTCCTTGGCCGGACACTGCGCACCTCGCTTCGCTTCGCATATATGATGAGGGCGGTGGTGGTTGGCGATGATGATGATGATGATGATGCTGATGATGGTGATGATGATGATGATGATGATGATGATGATGATGATGAGGATGGTCTTTTCTATGGATATGTAATGCATGTCGAGGGGGGGAGAGACCGAAAGCTTACTTTCCGTAGCTTTCGGCTCTCGAGCTGAGCGCCGCGGCGGACCGCGGCGCATGCCCTTGCTGGGCCTCCCGGAGGGCTTGCTGGGAATTCTAGACCGCTGGGGGGTGCCCGCGCTGCGGGCTTGGGTGTCGCGCTGCCCGGCGATCGACGTTCCGCCTTTCCCCGCGTGCCCGGGCTGTCCGCCGTGCCCAGGGGCGACCGCGGGCGCCGCCGCGAGCTCGGTGGCCTTCGCCTGCCTGGCCGCATGCCTTGCCGGGGCTGCGTTCGGCGCCCTGGGCGCGATCGCGGCGCTGCGACTCTCCGCTTCACCGCCGAGTCGCAGGGCGAGGTCGCGGCGCCGGCTGGAGGGGCTCCCTCGCGCCTGGCGCTGGCGGCGGTCACGGATGGCGGAAACGCGGGCCTGGGTGCTGCACGACGTGGCAGGCGCGCGGCTCTTCCACCAGAGAAGGCTGGCGGGGCAATTGGCGCTTGCGGATGACGTCGTCGCCGTCGCGCCCGACGACGTGGTCTACGCGGAGATTGCTGACTGCGGGGCCGGACATCGCCGCGGTGCGTTGCTCGGCGGAGAGGCCGCCCCCTCTGGGGATCGCTTACAGGTCCGGGAGGGCGCCCTCGGCGGCTCGCGAGGCTGCCTGGCTCGCCGCGGCGCTCGCCGAGGCGGGCGCCGAGTTCGCGCGGCGGCGCCCTGGGGCTCCACTATGCGGGAGGGGCGTTCCTCCCGAAGAGCGGTGGGCTGCTGTCTCGGGCGGCCGCGCCCGCGGCGGCGGTGCCGGCCGCCGTGCCGGCCGCTTGGGGGCCTGCAGCGGGGGCCTTGGTGGCTGGGGCGCCGCCGCCTGCCGTCGGCGCGGCCGCCGTCGCGCCGCTGGGCGCCCCCCAGCCGAGGCCCCGCCGCCCGTGCCTGCTGCTGGGGGACCCATCGCGGCGGGGGCCCCTCTCGCCGTGGGTGCGCCGCCTGGGCCTGGCTGTGAGGGCGACGACGGGCCGCCTCTCAGCCCCGACGGCGAGGCCCCCGCGGGCTGGGCGTGGGTGGTGGCCGAGGACGTCGAGTCGTTCCGCTTCGGCACGGCGGTGCAGGTCGGTCCGATCGCGGGCGTCGTGCTGGCGGCCGGGCGCTGGCGTGTCGGCGGTGGCCTTCATCCTCGAGGATTGGAGGCGGGCTGACTTCACCTCGAAGTGGCGCGGGGCCGACCCGCGGACGACGGCTCGCCTCCCTGGCGGCGCAGGCCCGCGCAGCTGGCTCTCCGTCGTCGAGTCCGCGAGGGAGGTGGTGGATCCATATGCCGCCGCCTCGCTCGGCCGCCTGGCGCGTGTCCTGGCTGCTGCGCCAGGGGGGGGCTTATTCAGCATTGCGAGAGTTGGGGGGGCGCGGAAGCGGCTCAGCACTTCGGACTACGGCGTCACGGAGCACCGCGCGCTGAGCATGGTGCTGGAGGACCTCGCGACGGTCGACGATGTGAGCGCGGCGAATCTCGTGGGCGTCGAGAGGCCCCCGCGGGAGATTCAGCTCATCGAGCATTTCTGGGGGGAGAAGCAGCGCGAGCAGGACGCATCGCTGCAGAAGTTGCCGCAGGAGGAGATCAGCGCCTTCATGGGCGGGGCAGGTCCTGCCAGCCGCCCGAGCAGCATGGTCTGCCCTGCGCTCCCCGATGTGGTTGGCAAGGAGCTCGAGCGCGTAAGTCAGCTCAAGAAGAATGCTCGGAAGCTTCAAAAAGAAGCGAAGGCCGCCTGCGGGGCCAAAGCCGGAGGCGCGAAGTCATGATGACGCGTTGCCTGGAGGGGTGTGCTGGCCCAGCCTCTCCAGGTGCCGCGGGAACTGGGCCCGCCTCGGCGGGCGCCCGCGCTGCTGAGGATGTCCGTGGCAGGCGCGGTGGCGCGGGCGCGGAGCGGAAGCGGGGCATCTTTCCGCTGCCGGCGCATGCTGCCGCTGACCCCGGCGGACTGGCTGAGGGGCGGGGCTCGCGCTGCATGCGGGGGCGGGCGCGCCGCGCCGCTTCCGCGCCGCGGCTCGCCAGGCAGGCGGTGGAGCCGCTCGGCGCCCTCGGCGGCGCGGGGGGGGAGGGCTGCTCGCTGCCGCTTGGCGACCCGACGCTGGCGCGGCAGCGCTGCCTGACGCGCTTCGCGGACGCCGTCTCTCAGCTGGGCCCCCCGTTGGGCGACCTCCAGTCTTTGGCAGCCCTGCAGGGGCTCCAGGCTGCTCTGTCCTACGACGGCATGCTGTCGACCAGGGCGGAGGCGATGGGCGTCTCCCGACTCTCGCTGCCGCCCCCGGGTAACTGTCCCGTCTCGCTGGAGCGGCTTCTGGAGTCCGACGTCTTTGATTCCGTCTATCGTGATATCTCGGATAAGGTCTTCCTAAAGACCGAAGTTTTGCAGTTAAAGAGGGATGCTGGCTTCAGGGAGCCCTGCTTCGGTTGCTGGGGGCCGACGTGATCGACCTCGTCAGCGACCCCAGCGAGGTGAAGGATGAGGTGGGTCTCTTCAGCGTGCCCAATAAGAGTGGGCGGCAGCGGCTCGTCGTGGACGCGCGGCCGGCCCGCCAACTTCTGGTTCGGCGACCCCGCGGACGTGCGCCTGGCCGCGGGTTCGGCGCTGGCGGCGATCGAGCTACCCGATGGCGCGAGCCTGTGGACGGCCTCGGCAGACAGCGCGGACGCCTTCTACAACATGGGGCTTCCGCACGCTTGGCGGCCATACTTCGCGCTCCCGCCGATGGACGCGTGGAGGCTGGGGCGGGGGGCCGACCGCGGGCAGCAGCAGCCTTGGCCGCTGTGGCCGCGTCTTGCGGTGTTGCCCATGGGATGGACCCGCGCGCTGGCTGTCTGTCAGCGGGTGTCGGAGTCGGCGCCTGATCGGGCGGGGTTGGCGGTTGCGACGAGGGTGGACGACCGCCAGGTCTGCCCAGGCTTGGCTGGCGGTGCCCACCTCGAGTGCGTCGACAACTTTGCCTCGCTCTCGCTGGATCGCGACACCACCGAGCGGATGAAAAACGACATGGTCACGACGCTGCGCGAGAGCGGCCCCCCCGTTCACGAGGGGGGGAGCGCGGCCTTGCACGCGCAGCTGCTGGGCTGGGTCATCGGCGGCGATCGCGGGTCAGTGTCTCCGACCCCGCGTGCGCTTTCGTCTTTATGGTCAGGAGGCCGCTGCTATCCATCTTCTCTGGTGTGCGCCGCTTCATCTCCAAGGCGGGCGAGGCGCCGCGGCCGTGGTGGCCCAGCGTGTGGCGGGAGCTGGCTTGTGCCATGGGCGTCGTGCCGCTGGCCTCGGCGGACCTGCGCGCCGACTGGCTGGGGCGAGTCACGCGCGCGGATGCCTCCGAGTAGGGCCGAGGGGAGTGCGAGCGAGAGTTCGATACAGGCATCGCCCGGAAGCTTGGTCGAGTCCAGGAGCGCCGGCGCTTCCGCGACCCTAGCGCGAAGGCCCCTCGGGAGCAGCTCATGATGCCCCCGGAGTCCAACGAGAGCCTCGTCGACACCGAGTCGCAGTCGAGGCCGAACGACCTCGGTAGCTCGCAGGCTCCCGCGGAGCCCTTCGACATCGTGAAGTGCGATCGCTCGATCGACACGAATCGCAAACCTCGTCATCGTGATGTCCTCAAAATTCCAGCGACGGACCACTTGAATCCAACGGGCTTCGAGCCTCTGGAGGTGGAGTACGTCTCGGGTGATTTGGTTGTCATCTCTAGTGGGTCCTGGGGGCGAGAGGAGCATATCACTGCATTCGAAGGGGGGGCCCTGATGCACGCCCTGAAACATGTACTTCGAGATGCGAAACAGCATGGCCATCGTGTTCTGCTTCATTCGGAAAGCCTCGTCGCCGTCCTGGCTCGCTCCTCGCGGCCGAGGATGGCCCGCGTCTGCCGCCGGCGGGCTGGCCTCGCCTCTGCGGGCGGCATCGTCGCGGCGCTGTGCTGGATACCGTCGGAGGCAAACCCAGCGGACCTGCCGTCGCGCCAGCCCCTGTGCATAGGGGCGTGGTTTCAGTGGGACGCAGTCGTCAGTCTGGCCGCCGCCCAGGAGCCCCGCTCTCCCGCTGGCGAGGGCGCGGAGCGCCACCCCGCCGCCTCGGCCGCCGGCGGCGGCCCCCACCTCGGCGAGGCCAACGCGGAGTTGCCGCGGCGTGGGCCCTCGCCCGAGGCTGAAGGCAGCCGAGGCAGCGGCCGGGCGCGCGGGCAGAGCGGCGGCGAGGGCGCCAGAGGTCGCCCCCCTACGCGCCTCTGCGGGCCACGTGCTGAGAGCCGTCTCGGGGACGGTCGCCACGACGATGAAGTACCTGCGCCTGTGGGTGGATCTCACGTTGGCTGGCGACCGCGTCGGTGGCGCTGAGAACCGAGACGGCCGACGACCTGCTGGCGCAGCGGAGGGGCCGGCAGCGCGCCCAAGGCCGGGGCCCCGAGCGGGGCGCGCACATGCTGGCGGCGCTGAAGGTCATTGTGCCGCAGTTCGCTCGCGGAGGGCTGGGGCTGCCGCAGGCGCTGCTGGTCGTCGCCCTCATCGCCGCGCGGCTGATCGACGTGGGCCAAGCGGGCGCGGCGACCCACGTGCCCTTCGCGGGCTACCTGCGCCAGTCCGAGCTGTGCCAGCTTGGGCACTCGGGCCCGTCCGTCGTGCTAGCCCTCAAGCTGCGGGCCCTGGCCAGCGGGGGGCTGCAAGGGCGCTGGAGGCCCGTCGCCTCGGTCGCCAGGTACCTCGCGCCAGGCCGCGTGAACGAGCAGATGCAGAGAGCGCATCCTGCAGTACAGCGCGCGGCCCTGCGGGCCCCCGCTCGGCTGGCCTCGCCCCTCAGCTGGCGCTGAGGAAGCTGCTGGGCCCTCGCCGCCGGCGTTTCCTGGCGCCTCCTGTCTTCGTGGAAGTGTTCTCGGGCGAGGGCATCTTGGCCGTCGCCCTGCGGCGCGAGGGCGCTCTGGTGATCGAGTGGGACATCGCCTGGGGACCGACTGGGACCTCGCCGTTCCCATGGTGGCGAGGCTGCTGCGAGGGTGGCTGGATGCTGGCCTGATCTGGGGCGTGCGCTTTGGTGTCCCGTGCCAGACCTGCACGTGGATCACGGGCGCGGGGTTGCTGAGATCTCCAGGTGAAGCGGTGTCTTGGCCAAGTCGCCTGAGGTCCGACACTGAGATCTGGGGCCTGGCCGCAGTGAGGCATCCTGTAGACAGGGTAAACATCTGCGCGGGGCTCTGGGCTGGTTGTAGGCGCGTGCAGACCCCGTTGACTATTGAGAATCCAGCTATGTCCTGTCTCTGGCTCGTTCCTTCGCTCCAGCGTCTTCGGAAGCAGCCGCGTGCATTTTGGGCCGTCGCGCGCTATTGTCAGAACGGAACCCCTTGGAAGAAGCCGACGGGGCTTTTGGGGTTCCGCGTCGATGTCGCAGCGTTCGCTCGCCAGTGCTCGGGCTCGCGAACTTGTCGTAGCAGAACAGGCAAGCCACATCATAGTTTAAAAAGACGTGCTCCGGGGAGGCCCTTGTGGACTTTGGCGGCGCAACCTTATCCCGAGCCGCTCGCGCCCCGCTGGGCCCACAGTTTTCTCGACGCTCGCTTGCAGTCTCAAGCTCTGTCAGCTGCGCCTGTCTGGCTAGGCTGCCAATCCAGGGTGAGTGGCCGTCCGGAGTGCTCGGGGTGGTTTGGCCGAGGGGCCCCTCGGCAGCTCGGAATTCAGATAGCGTTCTTCCCGCTGCCGCAGCCCCCAGTCGCACGCGGTGCTGCTTTTTCGCTTCGAATGCATTCCGAGACTGGCCTCGGAGAAATCATCGTTCGGGCATGGTCTTTCCCATTAAAGTTGCATGCCTTTCGAGGGAGAGGGAGAGGCCGAAAGCTTGCTTTCCGTAGCCTTCGGCTCTCGAGCTCCCATCCTCCCATCCCTAACTTCAGCTGCATTGCTTCGCCGTGGCCGAGGGCCCCCTCGGCAGCTCGGAATTCAGATAATGTTATTCTCGCTGCCGTGGCCCCCAGTCGCACACGGTGCTGTCTTTCGCTTCGAATGCATTCCGAGACGGGCCTCGGAGAAACCATCGTTCGGGCATTGTGATTATGGTGGCGATGACGATGGCCATGGCAGGGACGGGAGTGAGGATAATGATGTTGATGATGGTACTGGTGATGATGGCAATGACGAGTATAATGATGGTGATGGCGATGGCGATGGTGATGGTGGTGATGGTGATGGTTGTATGATCGAGACCGCGTCCCACGCTGGGGCGAGAGCGACTTGCAACGATTTGAAAATGATGCCCACACTGCAGCGGGAACAGCTGAAGCACTGTAAGCAATAGACTTGCAATCGACGTCCGACATTCATGGGTTTGAAATCTTGTGCGTGACATCGGGAGGGGCAGGATCACGCCCCGGACACTTTCAGGGGAGAGTGGGGAATTGCGTTTGTATCAAGCTAGGTGCGGCTGCGCCACATGTGCCATCCTGCAGTGAAATCCATAGTACAGACGGGTAAGCTGCCCAATGGCACCCTTCGCGTCCTTAGATTAGTTCGGCAGTGTTCCGGTAGAAAAGCTTC
>CAUYUJ010015941.1:67500-100000 GCA_963575745.1 Prorocentrum cordatum
CATTGGCTTCGCACATTCTGACAGGCTGCGCGAGTCGGGCAAGAGTGCTAAGTCAGTTGTGTGCGTTCATGTGGAGGAGGCGCGCCGGCTCAATACTACCACTAAAACTCAGCTCACTCAGCCTGGGCACGTTGGTCAGTGCCTGGTGAGGACCACCAGCAAGGGGGGATAGTTTGGAGCAGCAGATTGTCGACCATGTCAAGACCACATGGGTGTTTCAGGAGAAATGTGACAGCATGTGCTAGCCCAGGCTGCTAGCGCGAATAAGGAGATTGAGGTGCTGCGCCAGGAGTTGGTCAACATGTTTCTTGCGGTGCCTCCCGCCACCTTGGAGTTGGGCTAGCACTTCTTTGCCGAGTTTGCTGGTGAGGGTCAAGTTCCTGTGATGCACAACTCCGACGCGTTCATCATGTCTTTGGTCATGCTGTCTCCGAGCACCCAGGCCAACCGTGCAACCTCAACGTCGCTTGCGCCGTTGCTTTCTGTCAGTTAATTGCGATGCTTTTCCGTCGGGCGGCGGGGCGAGTGCTGGCAGCGCAACCTTCGATGGCGGTCAATGCGTTCCGGATGGAGAATGTGCGGGCGGGGGCCTCGAGGCCGCGAGCCTCGGCGATGTCGCGAAGGCTGCCGGGCGGCTTTGCAAGCGTAGTGTTTGTCGATGGTCTCGGTGGTGAGCTCTACGGGCGGCGGAAGCGCGGGTGACCCGGATCTGCCCGTCTTCTGCCGTGCAAGGAATGGCTGATCGCGGAACTTCAAGGCCCAGCTGAGTTACTAACTAGCTAGCATGACTTATAACTCAACTATGACTAAGTATAGAAGTTAGTTTTTGCATATGGTTCGTTCAACAGGTTTTTTGTCGGTAGGGGTGTTCCCATTTTCAGGTTAGGGGTGTTTTCATTTTAGGTTGATGGGGTGATGCTGATGATGATGATGGTGATGCTGATTTGCAAATAATGAATTGCATATGGTTTCTTCCACAAACTAGTAAGCGAACTCACGTATACGAGTGAAACAAACAGTGAAACTTAGGCGCAGCTTCTGCGGTTTTCGGTTGGCCAAATGCATGTGATGACAGAGTCTGTCCTCCTGAAATCTGCAGCATGCTTGAGCGTGCTCGTTGGCACGAGGACTGGTTGCTGGTCTTCGTCGATGGTGTATTTTCTCCATCCTGAATGCACCTGACGAGTTGTCAGCCGCAGAATCAAGCTAAGTGGTTCCGGTTGCGACGCCGCCCCGACGTCGCACTGCACGTGAAACCATATCTGCACGGCTAAGTGACCAGTACCACGACCCATCAGAACAATGTCGCTCCTACTGAATGAATTGTTCCTGTTGTGCGCTATTGTACTCGACACAGCCGTCTGCGTCTGGGGGCGCAAATGCGTTCGGCATTCGGTCGACGTCTTAGACGCTGAAATCGGGTCCTGCAGCACAGTTGCAACGCTGAAGAGGTTAAGTTCGTGGCGGAGCTGGGCGATCAGCTGCAACGTCAATGCCTTCTCAGGACGCCTCAAGCAAACGTGGTCGTGCGCAAACCGCTTGACAAGTTTGTGTGTGCGATCGTGCACAAAGCATGATAATCAATCAACTGTCTGATGCATGTCGGGGAGGTGCATCGCCATATGGAATTTGTAAGACCAGACTTTGGTACCATAGCACTCCTGGTGCAGCCGAAGGTGATGCGCAATAGCAGCAGACAGCTCGGCGTGACTGGCGCATGCGCCCCTCGCCAGTGCAACGAACAAGTCCAAGGCGTCGCACAGCGCCAGAAAGCTCGATGTGTGTTTGGCGCATGCAGGCGCGCCTGCACCTTTGGCCACTACTTCTCTGACGTAGCGTGCGAGCACCGGCATGGCTGACAACGTTTCAGACGCGCCCGCAGCGAGCTCGCCCGCGTCGAAAACCCGACGGGAGTGTTTGACATCTTTCGGCCACGTCCATGCTTGCGAAAATGCGTCGAGGTCGTTGCCGTTGACGATAGAAGCGACCGAGCGATCGCTGAGGAAGGCAGTGGTCTCTTTATCCACGACGCCGCCTACGACATAGACATGCATCCAATCGAAGAGCCGCATCGACATGACCCCGTGCCCCAAATGCGGGTCGAGTGCAATATGATTTGGATGATAGCTCCACCCGCTAAGCTGCGTGAGCGCCCTGAATCGTTCATCATTTATTTCGCCATTATCCATCCGTTCCCAGTGGGGGCGGCTTCTGCGAAGGATCGCAACGACGGTTTCGTCTGTGTTGGTGACCCACTTGCTTTTGTTTATATATGCATCTGACACGCACCAGCCTGTCGCTTCATACGCGCTATAATCGAACTTATGATGTGCCATGTTTCTGCATATGGCGCGCGGCTTGGTCCCCGCGTGCCCTTTGTTCATGCGCAGCTCCCGCGATGCTTCCTCGTCCCCGATGGCGCATTCTAGCTTCGCGGCCAGTGTCGCGCGCGCCGCGCCGTCGCCGCTCTCAGACGCATCGAGCGCGACGCCCGTAGTCTTGAGATCGACTGCGCCAGCGTCGGCGTTGAAGTGCAACCTCTTGAGAAGGATGCGCAGCGCGTGGCCAGCGCCGCCTGGAAGTTTGCGCGCCATGGCAACTCTTGCCGCGGACAAGACGAACCGCGCGTCTTTTTCTGGAGAGATGCTCGTCGAAGTCCAGGAAGCTCCAATTGATGGCATCGGCCCCTCTATAATCTCTGCCTGTGGCCAGCGGGTCTCGTGGCGAGATCCCGTCAGCATAAAGGCAAGTTCGCCGTGGACGTGCTGGCGTGCGCGGGTGCCTATCCAGCTGCTGTCGCATCAGCGACCTGCGCCCGCAGCTAGCCTTGCGCGCGGAATAAATCATGGGCCTTGGTGAACACGCCCAGTATTGGAATGGCTGGCCGTATTCAAATTGCATGTCAATGCGTTGCAGCAGGTGTCCGTAAGGTGTCGTTTCTTGAGCAACGACCACCTCCTTTGCGCGATATCTGATTGCGACGCACCGATTGCATGTCTCGCATGGACAACGCGGATAAGGATGCTCCGCAGCACGCGCCATGTGTGAATGTCGTTGCATCGCGCACGATCTCGTCAATGGTCACGTGTTCCATAGGTATTGGCCCAGCAACGCAGATATGCATGACTGGCATGGCGTACCCGCGTGCTTGCATCAGTTGCAATGCGCGCGAGGCTCGGTCACAAAACACGGCTGGCCATACGAACACTTGGCCAATCTCAACAAATTCGACCCCGTCCTATCGCAGACGACTGGTACAATTGATATTGTGCATGCCACATGCAAGGCATGACTGGAGTGCATGAGTATAGCTTGAACGGCATTGCGCCTGTGAGACTTACACGGCACAGTATGCAAACATCTTGCCTGTAGGAGTTCCGCTCGCTGCGCTGTATTCGGGTAGACCGTGATGGATAGCGTTGAGTTGTGCAGAGTAAAGTCTATTCGTCGGTGTGGGTATACCCTAGCGAAATGCAATAGTCGTCGACCATGTCACCTAAGTTGAGTCAGCGCTGGCGGCTCTGATTGTTGCGGCGAGACACGCCAAGACCGTGGAACTGCAACCAGACGCGCGGCACTAACAATATATTTATATAGCCCAAAAATTCAATCACGTACGCGTGCGTCCCAGCATGTCAGCGCAAGGCGAGTCTATCGCCGCTGTAGGCGGCGGGCGCAACGCAGTCAAGCATGACGATCACAACTCGCGACCGAACGTCAATGCATGCAAGCGCCCTTGCAAAAGCATCGCGGCGGGTGTAGGTCCCCGTGCCCCAGCGGACCCGTATGTCCGCTCTCCCCACGATGGCCCTGTAGGTGCTCATCTTCCAGTTCGCGGTCACGGTGCCCGCCCTGTAATGCAGGGGCGGAGCTCCCATCGCCCATGGGCGGCGCTGGGAGCTTCGACGGCTTCGCGGTGGACTTCGCCGCGGCGGGCTTCTCCTGGGCAGCTTTCGTGGCGACCTTAATCGCCTTCGGTGCTTGGCCGCCGCGCGCGGCTGGTCGCTTGCGCGCCGCATCGCCCTCATCCTCGTCGGGGGGGTCGGCGGCCGCAGCAGGGCGGCGCAGTGCGGCGCGAGTCGAAATGCTCTTGCGCAACGCAGCCTCCTCATCCGACAAGGCGGGCTCACCGGGCGGCGCTGCCGCCTACTCGGGCACGGGCGCCATCTCGGCAGCCGCTGCCGCTGCGACTGGTGCGACCTCAGCCGCGGCCGCCGGAGCCGCCGGGGCTGCTGCCATGAGCGGCGGCGCGAGCCCTTGCGCTGGCAACCAATGCGACGGCGTCGCAGGCGGCGGCAATGCCGACCACTGCGACGGCGTCGCAGGTGGCGGCGCGGCGGCGGCGGCGGCGGCCACGGCGTGGCCGAAGAGCACGCGCGCCAGGCCATTCCCGAACATGCTCTGGTACGCCCCGAGCTCGGATGGCGGAATGGCCGCTGCAGGCGCTATGGCAGCGCCCGCGGGGCTGCGCTCCGACTTGCCAGCGTTCCTGTGGCTCGCCCTGACAAAGTCGGGCGCCTCGATCTCCCATGCGTCGCCAGACGGGGCAACGTCGCTGCGCGCTGCCTCGTACCACGGCTCGGCCATGATACCCGAGGGGTTGTCGTACTTCCATATCGTGCGATGCCGCCGTGACGAGCTTTTCATAGTTCCGAGGCCCTTCTTGACCTTCCGCGGGAGCTCGCACCACGCCCGACCCGTCGTCTCGACGTTACTGGCCCTGGCGACCACGGCGGCAATATGCCCTTTGGCCGTCTCGCTCAGTGTGTGCGTGCCCAATTTGTGGGCACACTTGACGACGACCTGGATCATTGCCCTCTCGGAGAGATTGCCGCTTTTGAGCGAATCGATATCGCTCACCGTCATGAACCTGGGGAAGACAACAACTTCTTGCCACCGCTTCTCCCCCGTGTCAGCAATGCCATGGCACTCCGTGCCGACTGCGCTGCGCAGTTCAGTGATCTGCGTCTCAGTCCACTCGCCCAGCGCGTTGGTGCGGGTTGCGGTGACGAGTTCAGTTGCTTCCTCCACGGAGATGGTCGAGAGGCTCCTGATCTTAGCAGTGAGGCGATCGACCTGCTGATTGGCGCAACTTGTTGGGTCCAGCCCGCATCCAATCTGCGTCTGTACCCATTCTATCATGTGACAACTCTGCGATGATGTTGGGTGCAGTGGCCATGGCTGCTGCAGCGCAGCAATGTCCTCTGCTGCAGCGCAGCACTGCCCTCGAGAGCGGGGCGGCCAACGCAAACAAACTCGCTCGAGCTTAAACGGTTACATAAACGACGGCAATTCTGGCAATGCGCGGTCGCGCGATCACATCGTTGGCAGGGGTCACGGGGCCCGTCGCGACCATCGCGACCGCGCTCCACGTGCCCCGATCACCCCCTCCCAAGACACGGGTTCGCCATCGCTCGCCCGCAACGACGCCCATCGTTCGGCAAGTGTGGTGGCGGAGATGATGGTGGGGATGCTGGTGCCCCCCCCCCGCTGAGTGGTTCTGCTTTCCGGCGGCGTGCCGCATGATGGCTATGCGGTCCGTCGCGCTGGCGATGCGTCGCCCGCCCGCTAGGTCCGCGGGGCGCACTCGGCCATGATCCGATCGAGCGCATCAGACGCATCGTTGAGCATTTCCAGAGCGGCAAGGCGGTCGCATATGGACGACACCCATGCCGCCTTGGCGTCTTCCATTTGGGTCTTGACAGCAGTGAATTTCTTGAAGTTCTCTTCAACCTGTGGTGGTGGTGGTGGTGGTGGTGGTGGCGGTGGCGGTGGGTGGGGGAGGGGCAAGCGTGCTGATGTATGCTACCCCCACAACACTGAGAAAATTATGCATGGTGTTTGCCAGTTCGCCCTCGTCATGGCCACCTGTTTCGATGTGCGTTTGAACTCGCTGAGGCAGGCTGACTTGGTGACCCTTGCATTCTCGAGCTTCTCAATGCGATCGTATCGTGCTTGGTATCTGCGCGGCTCTGCGCATCCATCTGACGTTCCTTTGCCGATTTGCCCATGGCTGAGGCGGGCGGCCGCTGGGGCGAGTGGCGTTGGGGGATCGGCGCGTATATTGTTGACGCAACTGAGCCGTCATGGCCCGACACGACTATCCCAAAGCCCCCGCCTCCCCACCGCGCAATGCCAACATCGTCGCCATCGGGTGAGCGCGGGGGGCGGGGGTGGGGGGCGGGGTCAAGCTAGCCAGCTCGAGCGAGTCAAGCATGGCGTGCCCATTCCCACCCGCCCTCCCAGAACATAAGAAACAGCAGTGGCACAACTAGGGGCTGCGCGGGCATTTCAGTGCGAGTGGAGGATGCCCCAGGACACCGCATTGACGCCCGCGCGGGATGTGCGCCGCGACCCATTCCCGCCGCGCATTTCGCATCGTCGACGACAAGACTGCCCATGTTGAAAGGAACAACGGACACGTTCCGCTCCCCCACAACATAAGAAACAATGCTGGCGTAACTGGGTGCTGGCGCGTAGCGGTAGTAGTTGTGGTGGTGGTGGTGGTGGTAGTAGTAGTAGTAGTAGTAGTAGTAGTAGTAGTAGTAGTAGTAGCAGTAATCGTAGTAGTCGTAGTAGTAGTAGTAGTAGTAGTAGTAGTAGTAGTAGTAGTAGTAGTAGTAGTAGTAGTCGTAGTAGTAGTAGTAGTAGTAGTAGTAGTAGTAGTTCGTAGTTCGTAGTTCGTAGTCATAGTCGTAGTCGTAGTAGTAGTAGTGGTAGTAGTAGTAGTAGTAGTAGTAGTAGTAGTAGTAGTAGTAGTAGTAGTAGTAGTCGTCGTCGTCGTAGTAGTAGTAGTAGTAGTTGTTGTTGTGGTTGTTGTAGTTGTAGTCGTAGTACTAGTAGTCGCAGTGGTAGTGGTAGTGGTAGTGGTAGTAGTAGTCGTAGTAGTAGTAGTAGTAGTAGTAGTAGTAGTAGTAGTAGTAGTAGCAGTAGAGTGGGGATACGAATAGGTAGTGGCACGAGTAGTACGAGTAGTATTACGAATGATATAAGCAGAAGTACTACGGGTAGTACAAGTAGTCGCACGAGTAGTAGTGCAGAGTAGGCGCACTATGGAGGTAGAAGTACTAGTAATACTTGTACCACTGCTAGACTAGTAGTAATGCCATTGGTGGTACAATTTGCAGAACACGTAGTAGCAGGGGGCCCTCCAAGAGCCTGGACAAGCAAAAACCTCCCAAGCATTCGCCACCCCAGGGCCTCCTGGAACGCCCCGGCGCCCAAGGAATTGGCGAGCTAGAAACGCGCGCCGAGCCGAAGCGGGAGCGCAACTTTGAGAACATTTCGCTCGGCGCCCAAGCGGGAAGGTCATTTCGTTCACTTCGAGCGGGGGGGGGGGGGGCGCGCCCAATTCTCGCCGTGCACTTTTGCGGGGTGGACGACAACAACAGCTATGTCGGCAGAGAAAATCAGCATGGCATAGCTTCTGACAAGTAAGGTGGCCCCTCCCGCCTTGGGGTTGCCCCAGAAGTCCGCGCGCGCTGCGCGCCGCGCCCCGTTCCCGCCGCGCATGTCGTATCGTCGAGGGCAAGAAAGGCCATGATGAAAGAAAAAGCGGCATATATATGTATATATATATATATAATCAGGATGGGGGGGGGGGGGGGGCGCATGGGCGCCCGCGCGCGATGTGCGCCGCGTCCCACTGCTGCCGCATATTGCGCACCGTCGGCGACAAGGCAGGCCATCTTTGAGGAAAAAGCTGAGACTTTGTATTTATCTTTTGCAGTCAGGATGGGCTGGCCCGGATTGACGGCCGCGCGCGCGTTGCGCGCCTCGTCCCATATGTGCGCCGCGCCCCGCTGTTGCCGCATATTTCGCACCGTCGGCGACAAGGCAGGCCATGCTGAGATGAAAAACGAAGACGTTGTATTGATTTTTTACAGTCAGGATGGGCGTGCCCAGATTGACTGCCGCGCGCGATGTGCGCCGCGCCCCATTCCTGCCGCGCTTTTCGCATCGTCGACGACACGAAAGACGATGTTGATAAGAAAAACGATATTTTTTTTTGCAGTCCGGATGGGAGGTCCCGGATTGGGTCGTTATCGGCCAGAATACGAGGTAGGTGGGGGTATATTCTAATAAGGGACAAGGATCAAGCTAGCCAGCTCGAGCGAGTCAAGCATGGCATGCCAATTCCCACCCGCCCTCCCACAACATAAGAAACAGTGATGGCACAACTGTGTGCTGCGCGGGCATTTCAGTGCGAGTGGAGGATGCCCCAGGACACCGCATTGACGTCCGCGCGGGATGCGCGCCGCGTCCCATTCCCGCCACGCATTTCGCATCGTCGACGACAAGACTGGCCATGTTGAAAGGAACAACTTTTTTTTTTTTTTTTTTTTTTTTTTTTTATTTTTATTTTTTTTTTGTTTTTTTTTTTTATATATATATTTATATTATATATATATATATATATATATATATCGTCCGCGCGCGATGTGCGCCGCGTCCCACTGCTGCCGCGTATTGCGCACCGTCGGCGACAAGGCAGGCCGTCTGAGAGGAAAAAGCGGAGACTTTGTATTGATTTTTTTTTAGAGTCAGGATGGGCTGCCCCGGATTGACGGCCGCGCGCGATGTGCGCCGCGTCCCATATGTGCGCCGCGCCCCACTGCTCCCGCATATTTCGCACCGTCGGCGACAAGGCAGGCCGTGCTGAGAGGATAAACGGAGACTTTGTATTTATTTTTTACAGTCAGGATGGGCGTGCCCAGATTGACTGCCGCGCGCGATGTGCGCCGCGCCCCATTCCTGCCACGCTTTCCGCATCGTCGACGACAAGAAAGATGATGTTGAAAAGAAAAACAGCTACTTTGTATTGATTTTTTACCGTCTGGATGGGAGGTCCCGGATTGGGTCGCTATCGGCCGGAGCACGAGGTAGGCATATTCTAATAAGGAACAAGGATGGGGGGTGGGGGGCGCGAGCATCACGCAAGGTGCGCTCGGTTTCTATGGCGCCGACGCACCAGCCATCCCCCCGTGGCAGGCGCGAGCAATGCATCAGGCGCGCGCGCGCGCGCCATCTACAATGCGCGAACGCACTAGGCACCAGACACTCAGGGACCGCGCGCCCGCTCGAGGCCCACGGCGTGTTCCCTGACGCCAACGGCCTTCCGCCCGTGCACCCGACAGGCCACCCACATCAATGATGCGATTCGTCGCGCGGCCGAGCGCCTGTTTGTTGACGCTGGCTTTTGCCAATGCTTGACGACAAGCAGATTCGGCATTCTCGGCCTTCGTCATCGCCTTCTCCAATGCCTTGATGGTCTTTTCCACCTATAATGGGGCGCCCCCGCGCCATTTCAGTGAATCCACATGGGCGTGATCACGCCGACCGCGCTCGCTGCCAACCAGATGCGCAACCAATCAAGCACGTGGCAGTCATGCATATCGTTTGCATATTAGATGCAAGCGCGTACCTTGTACCACCATATATAACAAGTTAGGCACATTCAACGCAACCGCTATGTACAGCGCCCAGACGAATGCGTGGCGATACGCAGTGAATATAAAATGTAGCCGCCTGGCGAGCGTCCTTTTTCACGGCCTCGAGGCAACTGCCCTCGTGGATGACTGCCGAGTCGAGCTTCTGGTTAAAGTCGGTCGTGTTTTCCTTGCGATGCTGGGCCCGGAAGGCCTTGACGGTTGGGTGCATGGGGGGCCTAGGCATGGCAATGCCAACTGAACCCTGCTGACAACACGCCTTGCGGCACAGCGGCTGCGACGAATGTCGCGCGATGAGCCGACGGTGGCCGATGGTGCAGCTGCAGCGGCAGTGCGCGACGGTCGCATATCATCAATGCCCCTCCCCCCCATCCCACCATGCCCCTCCGATCTCTCATTCCAATCGTGCCGGTGCATCGCGATGCGTATCGTGACCTGCAGATCTCCCCATCCGTACCGCGCTCGCTTCACCCTTCATTATCATTATGTGCCGATCCCCCCATGTATATGTATGTATGTACATATATATATATATATATATGATCAAGCTTGAACCGCCGGCGTCGTCGGCCCTCCCCCCCCCCCCCCTGCGGGGGCCTCGGGATGTCAGCAGGCCCCGCGGGGCCCCCGGCGGCGGACCTGGAGAAGACGACGTCGACAGGGCGATGGGTGCTCTGCGCGTGGTGGAGCGGAGCGAATTCGATCCGATCGCAAGGCGAGGGCCACGACGATGGCGAGGGCGAGCGACGGGGCGGGCGGGGGGGTGCGATTTGATCGCAGGCGGCGGAGGCGCAGCAGGAACAGATGCAGGAACTCGAGGGCCATAAATTCGAGGCGGAGACGGAGGCAGCGGAAGCACTGGAGGAGGGGGGCAAGCTGGAGGAGCAGGGGGCGGAGGTGAGGGCGAAGAACCAGAGGGTCGCGGAGCTGGAGGGGGAGGTGGACAAGATGAACAAGAAGGAGGAAAAACAGAAAGATAATAAAACACGTATAATACATGATGCGGAGGGCGCTGCCGACAGGTCAGGGCTAGGCGGTGGCGTTGTCCTTTTCTGCGCGCAGCGCCGTCGCTGCCAGGTTCAATGGAAACGTCGACATGCTGGCCTTCGCCGCGCGCGCCCCCCCCCCCCCTCGCTTTTGCTTCTCTCTGCCGCTGCCTTCTCTGGCCAGGCGCTGGAACATCCCCTAGTGGATGCGAGACTGATCAGCGCTGAGGGGTAAAACCCTGCATCGCTGTCATCCTTCCTAACCTACGTTTCCCCTTCGGACGGGCGGTCGGGCTCTTCGACCCCCTCCTTCCGCTCGCAGGCTGACGGCCTTTCTTATTTGGATCTTCCAACGAAGAAACGTGCGTCGTCGATCTCTCCCGCTTCGTCGACGGCCGCCCCGTCGGGGGCGCGCGACCGAGCTCAGCGCGAGAGCTCTCTGACGTCGCGCGGGATCGACGGCGCTTTGGAGAGGGCAGTGATAAGTGACAGACGATGTGATACCCCGGGCCCCCGTGTCAGGAGGTGACCCAGAGGGGCGCGCTCAGGCTGAATGGTTGAGCGCGGCGCGTGGACGCTCTCGGCCGATGTCGGGGGCGGCCCCTGCATCTCGCGCGCCTGATTTTTGTTCGGGCCCCCGCCCCCCCCCCGGGCCCTCGCCCCTCGACGTCCTGCGCCTGCTGCTTCGCGCTGCGCCTGTGGAAGCGCCCGCAGTGGGTCGGGGGCGATCCCTGCGAGCGCGTCGCCGGGTTCCACTCCCAGCGCTTCCGCGCGCGCCCGCCGTCGGGGCGCGAGAGGCTTCGCGAGCCCCGCGTCCGCGCTTGTTTCCGAGCACATCCGCGCCATCGAGGGCCGCGGTAGTTTGGCGGGGCAGCCGACGCCTGCGTTCCTCCACCCAGGTGCTCCGAACGGCAGAGCATCCCCTGGTCGGTATCGCATCATCTTTCAGCGCCATGCCCATAGCCGCAGCCCCTCCTAGAGGCGCTCGCGGCAGGCCTTGCTAAGGCGCGACGCTACGCGCGTCGCTCATTGCGCCGCGCCCTCCGACAACGCCACGGCAGAGCTCGCAGACCAGGTCGGGACTTCTGCAACTCAGCGGTTTTCGGGCCTCGCTCGGACAGTCGCGGGAGTGTCGTTCCAGATGGCCATTATGCGCGTCGAGTTCCACTGGGCCTCGAGTGCGATCGCGATCTTCGGATTGCTGAGGGCCGCCGATTTCGGCGACATGCCGGGCCAGGTCGACCGCGTTGAGTCATGCCGAGGGGTCAAGACGCGCAGTCTTTGCAGACGCTCCGAGACTAACTCCTGGCAGTGGAGGCCCACTTCGCGGGCGTTCGCGGCCAGGGCGCAGCCGCCGTGCGGATCCTCCGCGATGAGATTCGCGAGACGGCCCGGGTGCCATAAGAAGCCCTTCGAGGTGAACTCCGATCGTTTCGAGGTGACGACTGCGCGCCTCCGCGCCGAGACCGCCAACGTCGAATCGGATTTGCGCGGCATGCTGTGTTTTGCCGGGAACGCCATCGTTCGACGTCTTGATGCATCGGGGGAAACTGCGCCGACGCTCGCCGCCAGGATGCCCTCGATCGAGCATGCAGTTGCAGCGTTGCAGGCCGAACAGGCTGCTCCGCCAGTCGCGCGGGCCCACGCTGGCCAGCTGGCTGCCGAGTTGCAGGGCGCGAGGAAGGCGGCGGACCTTCTTGCCTTCTCTGGACCAAGTCTCTCGCGAAAGGGATGCTGGAAAGGCGCGAGTCGACGAACGTGTCACTTGTCTGAGCGGGCGGCAAGACGCACGTGAGCAACAATGCTGTGATCTAGAGATGCGGCTTGAACGGTGCTCCCAGCGTTCCAACCAGTCCGACGACGACGTTGTTTAACTTCGACCGTGCGGGGGGGCAGCTACAGCAAGACTTCGCGACCACTGACGACCTCGCCAACAAACATCTGAATGACTCCGCTCTTCGCTCGCTACCCCCGCCCGCAATGCCCGCAGTCGGTGCAGTCCTCCACTGCGTGGCTGCCATCGCCGATGGCAGCGTCCGCACGGACCAACCCCGACATGCATCGCCGGGCGCTGCCTCCGCGGCTGCATCCACCGCGCGCGTCGACCACGACAAGGCTTGTTATCGCGCGGCCTCGCCACCACCAGCTGCAGCTCCATCTCAGAAGCGTCCGCAGTTTTCAGCTGGTGGTGCGACACGAGTCAAAGAGTCTGACACCGCACGTGCACCGCGCCTGCCGAAGATCACGCAGCTGGACGAATGGCACCAGCATCTGCAAGGAGGCTGTGGCAATGCCTCTGGACGTCCGTCCAAAGCTTGCGCCTTTCTCTGCGTGGCTGAGACCTGGCAGACCGTGGCGACTTCGAAAGCATCGATTGTAAACTCGCAACAGCACTGACTGCCTTCCTGTCTTCCGAACTGCGGTGCCAGGTCAAGGGCCTGAAGCGCGCGCAACACAACGCAGGGCGCATGTTGAACGACCGCCAGATCTACTGGCTCATTCTACAGTCCCACGCACGACTTCGAGAGACTGCAGAGCATTCGCGTGCGAGATGACGATCTTCAGCGTTTCATCGTGGAGTGGGATTGCTTGCTACTAGGTTCTCGAGAATTTCGTGGTCAGACACGTCGACGCCCTTGGCTGAACAAGGACATGTGCGAGTACAACAAGATGACGCCAAAGGATCCGAATATTACTTATGAGTGGCTTGGTACCCGAGGCTTTGAGAACATCGAGATGCGCCGGCTCGAACGTAACCAGAACAACTTGAAGTGCGAGTCTCAGCGAAAGGATAGTGCCGCTTTGTGTGCTGCGTGGAAGTTTGGAACTTGCAAACCTGGTGATCGGTGCAAAGCCCCGCATGCAGGACCTGCTGGCCCCCCGCGACGCGCGTCTTCGCCTTGCCCGCGCCGGCGGGTTGGTGGCGACACCCGCGGGGGGCGGTCCGACAGTAACCGACCGGCTATGCCCCCGCTGGGCAACGCTTTGAATTTCTGCTGGCATGTCGCCGAGACCAAATGCACTTGGCCCCATGTGGCTCGGCGCAGTTTCTTCGTGGACATCAGCTGCGAGGCTGGCGCTGCCTGCAAGTGCGCTCGTCCGGCAGCTGGTGCGCGCGCGCCGCCGCGTAGCCCCAGTCGAACCTTCGGTCAGGACAGACGCAACAGAAGTCCACCGCGCCCCCCGCCGCGCGGGGGGCGCTCGCGAAGTCGGGGGGGGGGGGGGGGGGGCGCCCGATGGCCGCAATGGGATTCGCGCTCTCCCCAGGATGATAGCCGCCAGGGCTCTCGCAGTCCGGTGGGCAGGCGCTGGTCGCAGAGAGGCTTGCGCTCTGCATCCCGCGGCGCCCCCCGAGACGTCGACCGATGCCTCTTTCCTCATCGGGGAAGCGACCGTGGACGCCAGTCCTCGCGTGACTCTGGGAGGAGCACGTCCCCGCGACACCGCAATCTATCGCCAGCTGCCCGTTGACGTCAGCCCCGACGACAACGCAACGGGAGCTACGCGATCCGCGAGAAGGTCCTGGCCATGACTCTAACCGCCCGCAAAGCATCCCATCGACACGTCGCTTTGACCTGAATAGCGCGGAGATCTTTGTGGGGTATACGGACGTTTGGATAAGTGGCAAGGCGACCCTGGCGACGGTGATCCAGTAGATTTCCCTCACCCACTTCCTAATTGGTGGTGGTTTGACAGTGCTCAAGCATTGCGTGCAGCTCAGAACGAGGTTCGTGAATGACACGACGACCTCTTCCCAAATACTAAGACTACGGTTGTACCCGCTATTCCGACCACTGACTGGCCCGAGCCGATGGCAGCATCAGCTTCAGCGTCTACGCCGCCAGTGCGGACGAGAGCTGCATTGTCGCGGACTTCGGTGCTGGACAGTGGCTCGGTACATCACGCGCAAACAAAATCCGACCTGACGCCCGACGAAACCGACTGCATCCACACATTGCGTGAGCATCGTTTGGCAGCGGCTAGTGGTGACCGCGAGGTAGACGAGCACATGCAGTTGAAGATCACCGACATTGGATTGTCCAGCAGTGCGCTGGCGATGACAAGGTGTCCTTCAGTCATATCACGCGGTGAATTGGAAGAAGATGGCTTCCGATAGATATGGGGTCGCAAGCTTGGGATCTCGCTGCAGAAAGCACAATGCCAATGGTACCGCGTGCCTGTCCACAATCGCAGTCCCGAGCTCGACATCAACGAACTCGAGTGCATTGCACCGCCCAAGCTATTCGACACGCGCTACCCACCAAGCGACAAGACGTTGCCAGGCCGACCGCGACAGCCCATTGACCTACAGCCCCAAGCATCCCGACTGCGAGGTCCGCTCACGCACGGTGATACAGAACGCATTTTTACAGACGACAGCACAAACCCAATGTCGCGGCAGAACCTATCACCGAAAACACATCCTATGACGCCTTCATCCCCAAGCGCTTCGGCGAGGCACGCGCAGCTGATCATATTGTCCTCGCCGATGATGACGCCGCCAGCAGGCGGGGAGACAAGGGTGCCCTGGTTATCTTGGACATACATGGGCGTCATCATGGATGGCCTACCCGGCTATCCACATGGATGCCGCCATGATTAGGACGTCATTCCAGCAGTTCGTCGCCGCCAACTACGAGGTGAAGCGCGTGTGCGCGGACAGTTCTAGTGAGCTTGAAAAGAAAATTATCTTGGCGAAGGGCCCAACCAGATGCAGTTGCGAGTGCCGCAATTGTGAGTATCTTCTTCGATGGCGCTGTAGGGGTGTGCGGAAATCTGTGCGGTGGCCACGAAACGTGTGAGGGGTGTGCCGAAATCTGTGCGGCGGGCGCATGGGAGCGCAGCCACTGGGGCCTTCGCTGGAGCTCCCTATGGGGCCACGAAACGTATGAGGGGTGTGCCGAAATGGGTGCGGTGGGCGCATGGGAGCGCAGCCACTGGGGCCTTCGCTGGAGCTCCCTATGGGGCCACGAAACGTGTGAGGGGTGTGCCGAAATGGGTGCGGTGGGCGCATGGGAGCGCAGCCACTGGGGCCTTCGCTGGAGCTCCCTATGGGGCCACGAAGCGTGTGAGGGGTGTGCCGAAATGGGTGCGGTGGGCGCATGGGCGCAGCCACTGGGGCCTTCGCTGGAGCTCCCTATGGGGCCACGAAACGTGTGAGGGGTGTGCCGAAGTGGGTGCGGTGGGCGCATGGGAGCGCAGCCACTGGGGCCTTCGCTGGAGCTCCCTATGGGGCCACGAAACGTGTGAGGGGTGTGCCGAAATGGGTGCGGTGGGCGCATGGGAGCGCAGCCACTGGGGCCTTCGGTGGAGCTCCCTATGGGGCCACGAAACGTGTGAGGGGTGTGCCGAAATGGGTGCGGTGGGCGCATGGGAGCGCAGCCACTGGGGCCTTCGCTGGAGCTCCCTATGGGGCCACGAAACGTATGAGGGGTGTGCCGAAATGGGTGCGGTGGGCGCATGGGAGCGCAGCCACTGGGGCCTTCGCTGGAGCTCCCTATGGGGCCACGAAGCGTGTGAGGGGTGTGCCGAAATGGGTGCGGTGGGCGCATGGGAGCGCAGCCACTGGGGCCTTCGCTGGAGCTCCCTATGGGGCCACGAAACGTGTGAGGGGTGTGCAGACATGGGTGCGGTGGGCGCATGGGGGCGCAGCCACTGGGGCCTTCGGTGGAGCTCCCTATGGGGCGACGAAGCGTGTGAGGGGTGTGCCGAAATCTGTGCGGTGGGCGCATGGGAGCGCAGCCACTGGGGCCTTCGCTGGAGCTCCCTATGGCGCCACGAAGCGTATGAGGGGTGTGCCGAAATGGGTGCGGTGGGCGCATGGGAGCGCAGCCACTGGGGCCTTCGCTGGAGCTCCCTATGGGGCCACGAAGCGTGTGAGGGGTGTGCCGAAATGGGTGCGGTGGGCGCATGGGGGCGCAGCCACATGATGATGATGATGGTGATGATGATGATGCTGATGATGATGATGATGATGATGATGATGATGATGATTATGATGATGGTGATGATGCTGATGATGGCAGGAGGGAGGGGGCAGCGGGAGGAGGAGGAGTGAACGCGGGGCGTTGATTTTTCAAAACGAGGACCCAACATCACAGGATGGTTGGGGGAAAAAAACGCGTCGCCTCTTTGGGCGGCGACGTGACGCCGCCGCGCCACGCAGGCCACGCACCAACGGGTTTGTTGAACGCGCTGCGAATACCATCATCATGGGCATCAGCGCTCCGGGCGTCTGGCCTGGGATGTGAATGGTGGGGGGAGGCCATGCAGGCTTTCTGCTGTGGCCGAAATTTCACGTTTGTCTCCGATGGCGCGGCATCTACAGAACCTGCGCGGGCAGGCAAAACGCATGAAGTTCGATGTGGCGAAGCTTTTGGTGGACAGACAGTGCCCGTTGGATCTCGCATCCATGGGAAATGCTTCAATCCCGACCTCGACGAGGCCACGGGCAAGATCTCCGAGATTACGAGAGGGAATATTTATGGAATATCATCTTCACTCCTGGAGACGGCGGCCTGGTGAATCTGGTCATCGACGCAGCCGCGCGCGCCGAGGGCCTGGGCGGAGACCGCTGCCGCGTCCACCGCGCGGAGAATCTCGCGGCGCCCGTTAAGCTCGTCTTCCCCGTCAATGAAGGAGTCCGCGGTGTCGCAAGAGCCCTTCAGAAGGACTCTTGCGACACCGCGACCCAGACGCGCATGATGCCATCGCGCAACAGGCCGCTCGCCCGCTCGTCGAGGTCACCAAATCAGATCGGACGTTGATCTACCCATCTGAATGGGATGATCCCAGCTGCCAGCCGGGCGAAAAGCTCGCGCGGACCCAGCAGGTGCCCGGCGGCGCCGCAGACGCGCCAGAACCTGACTACTGGGAGATGCGCGGGGGCGCCATCATCCGGCACGTGAGCGCGCCCCGGGCCAAGATCTTTCGTCCCGCCTACGACGTGGTCGACATGCCAGTCCCCGTGGCTAAATTCGACGTCTCACGGAGTTTCGAGACCGCGTCCTTGTTCGTAGGTGGGGCAACTTCCGCGACGTGTGGGGTGGCGTCAGTGCTGCGGATCATCGTGAAACAAGTGAATCACGGACCGGACTTATACGCTTTTACAAGAAGCCTGAAGTGACGTCCAACGGCCAGATGCGGATGCGCGGTCGACGGGCCAACGCTCAGACCGTTAAGCGCCCCGATCATGTCTTACCTGAGGTTTGTGCATCTATGTCTCGTAAACAGCGCGCTGACAAACTCAACGATGCATATGACATTACGCGAGCACGTGGCGCACGACAGCGAGCCGCCCTGCGTGCATGGACACGGGGCGACAAACAGGCACGCCGATCTTTTATTACGGAGAGGGTGGGCCTCCATGGGACACCGAGGATCGACGCGTCACTCGCGACGCCGTGATTTGCGCCGTCGTCTGGGATGAGGGCGCCAGGGGCGTCGCAGACAAGAAAATACTGCATGCTACCATACATGGCGGATCACGTGACGTTGCCACGATTTTGTACGACCGACCCAGCACCGACCATATTGAACATGCTGCTGAAGCCGCTGGCGTTGCTCGGGCGCTGCCACTCTTACACAATGAGTCGCGCCAGTCGGGGACAATTGCCGACAGTGTCACGCCTGCCCGACGGCGTTGGTAGCAAGACCCGCGGAGACAAGATGACTCCATCCTTATTGGGTGCTGTCATTGTCACTTGTAACATGAATAAACGTGAAGTTGCTGCTGGGCCACGATCACAACCTGTCTTGCGGAAAGGGCATGGCCGTCTTGTAAGCATAAACGCTGGGCCGATCGAGACTGTTGCGGAGCACGACAAGTTCGAAGCCGAAGCTAGACGCAATGGCAATATATTTCAAGTCGCCAGCATCCTGGAGCTACCTGCCATCAAACATAAAGAAGTCGCACCATAATTCCAGAAGTTCAAAGGTAGAGTCGTGGTCCAGGCCCACGCGACGAAAGACGAATGGGGGCCTGGTTTCAGGAGGAGGAGGAGGAGGAGGAGGAGGAGGAGGAGGAGGAGGAGGAGGAGGAGGACGAGGAGGAGGAGGAGGAGGAGGAGGAGGGTGGACGGCGAATGCGACGGCGGCGGCGACGACAACATTCGCAAACGACGGTGCCGACGACGAAGGCTGCATCGTCGACGACGAGAACGGGGCCAAAGGACCAGTTCAGGGCAGTGGCGGAGGCGGTGCCGATTCCCCGATGGACCAGCGGACCACGTGGCGCAAGCGGTGGGGTACATCTTCGACATACTGAAGTGCAGCGTCGTGGTGAGCGAAAATTGCTGCGCCTCTGCATCCTGGGCGCTGGTTCAATGGGTCCGAGGAAATCGGCATGTTTTCTGAAACGCGGGGCGGGCTGAAACGAACGTTCCTCGCGCTCCATCTAAGCAGAACCAAGCAATGCGTCTGCGACAACGACGACGGCGAAACCGTAATCGGATTATCAGTCTTTCATCCAGCAATGCGCTGGGTCACTCGGGAGGTACCCGAGTCGCACCACAATTTTTGAAGTGAGGGACAGATCTATGAGGCATGCAAAACCACTGACTACAGAACACGGGCCCTGTTTGGGCGTTGTCGTTCCTTCGTGCCCACCCCAGTTCCATCCTGGATTATCCTGGACCAAACCTCCTGCTCTTCCTCCCCTCTTTTCCCTCCCAGCCTGGTCTCCCCTCCCCCCCGTTTTGCTCCTGCTCTCCCTCCGCCTCCTGTCCCTCCCCCCCTCCCGCGGCACTGCCGCGTCGCGGCGGGGCCGCTCTGAAAAGGGGGGAAGGAGGAGGAGGAGGAGGAGGAGGAGGAGGAGGAGGAGGAGGAGGAGGAGGAGGAGGAGGAGGAGGAGGAGGAGGAGGAGGAGGAGGAGGAGGAGGAGGAGGAGGAGGAGGAGAGGAGGAGGAGGAGGAGGAGGAGGAGGAGGAGGAGGAGGAGGGGAGGAGGACGTCCGCTTGCTTGGTGGGGTCTATCTTGCCCCCCCCGAAACAAGGACGGAGTGAAGACCCCGAGGCTGGTCAAAGAAGGGAAGGATCCGTCCACTAACCGAGTAGTGGGCATAAGCTTCCGCCTCACCATCATTCACATGCATTGTTTCTTTTTGAAACCCTGTGCGTCTTGGTTCATCTGGAAGTTGACGTTCCGCTGCTTGAAGGAGCTTGAAGGAGGAGGGGGGACGATGACGACGACGAGGACGAGGGCGTCGTCGATCCCGCGCAGGCCGCATCCGGCAAAGGCCGAGGCGGCCCCGGAAGCGGGCCGCGGGAGCAGAAGGGCAAAGGCGGCAAGGCCGTCGCCGTCTTAGTGGTCGTGGTCGTCGTCGTGGTTTTCGTCGTGGAGGTGGTCGTCGTCGTCGTCGTCGTCGTCGTCGTCGTCGTCGTCGTGGTCGTCGTCGTGGTCTTTGTGGTCGTCGTCGTGGTCGTTGCGGTCGTCGTCGTTGTCCTCGTGGTCGTCGTGCTCGTCGTCGTCGTGATCTTCGTGGTCGTGGGCGTGGGGATCGTTGGTGTTGTGGCCGTGGTCGTGGCCTTCGTCGTCGTCGTCTCCCTGGTCGACGTTTTCCTCGTGCTCGTTGTCGTCGTCGTGTTCGTTGTCATCGTCGTTATTGTCGTGGTCATCGTTGTCCTCGTCGTCCTCGTGGTCGTCGTCATCGTCTTCTTTCTTTCCCAAGGGAGTGAGGTTGGAGGGAGGGAGGGGGACGAGGAGGGAGGTGGAGGACACACACAGGGAGGAGGAGGAGGAGAAGGAGGAGGAGGAGGAGAAGGAGGAGGAGGAGGCGGAGGAGGAGGAGCGAGGAGCGAGGAGGGAGAAGGGAGGAGGGAGGAGGGAGGAGGGAGGGAGGAGGAGGAGGGAGGAGGAGGGAGGGGGGGGGAGGGAGGAGGCATGGAAGGGATAACATGGGAAGGAAATTTGTCGTATCTACGACTTTCCTCTTCCTTTTTCCTCCATTTCCTTGAGGTTCGGGACGGCGACGACTCCAATGACGATAAAGACGACGACGACGGCGGCGGCGACGACGACTCAAACGGAAAAGCGTTCACAGAGGCCGAAGGGTCGGTGGATTTATGTTGTGCGCGAGTGCCCCTGGCTCGAATAGTCCTGGTGATTGAATGCGGAGCATGAGTTGGAAGATCAATGTCATGGGCAGGACGAGGAGAGAACCAGGAGAAGGAAGCTAAGGAGGAGCAGGAATGATGATGATGATGATGATGATGATGATGATGATGATGATGATGATGATGATGATGATGATGGTAATGCTGATCAGGATGAGACAAATGATCATGGTTATGATAATGAGTATGCTGATGATGACTTTGCTCCTGCTGCTGCTGACGATGATGGAGTTGACGATGCTAAATATGCTTTTGCTGATGGTGCCGAAGCTGATGCTGCTGATGATGGTGATGATGATATGATGATGATGATGATGATGATGATGATGATGATGATGATGATGATGATGATGATGATGATGATGATGATGATGATGATGATGGTGATGGTGATGGTGATGCTGATGATGATGATGCTGCTGATGCTGATGATGATGATGATGATGATGGTGATGGTGATGGTGATGGTGAGGGTGATGATGGTGACGGTGTTGATGGCGATGCTGATGGTGGTGGTTCTGGTGATCATGGTGACGGTGTTGATGACGATGACGATGATGACGATGATGATGATGACGATGATAACGATGATAACGGTGATGACGATGAATAATAATAAGGATACTATGAGGATGACTAATGATTTTGAAACGTCATATCAATAATACTAGTATAACAGTGTTGGTGATGATGATGATGATGATGATGGTGGTGGTGATGATGATGATGGCGATGATGATGATGATGGTGATGATGATGATGAGGATGATGATACTGATGGTGATGATGTTGATGATGATGCTGCTGATGATGATGATGTTGATGATGATGCTGATGATGCTGCTGATGATGATGATGGTGGTGGTGGTGGTGATGATGATGATGACGATGATGATGATGATGATGATGATGATGATGATGATGATGATGATGATGATGATGATGATGATGATGATGATTGCCATGGTGATGGTGGTGGTAGAGGTTGTGCGAGGAGGAGGAGGCGGGAGGAGGAGAAGGAGGAGGAGGAGACGGAGGAGGAAGAGGAGCAGGAACAGGAACAGGAACAGGAGCAGGAGGAGGAGGAGGAGGAGGAGGAGGAGGACGAGGAGGAGGATGAGGAGGAGGAGGAGGAGGAGGAGAGGTGGAAGAGAAGGAGGGCCAAGTGCACCGGGCCAGGCCAACGCGCAGCACCCTGGCAAAGGGGACGCCTCCGCTGGCGGCGGAGAGGAGCAGACGCCTCCGGCAGGCAAGGCTGGCAAGGCCGGCAAGGCCGGCGAGGCGGGTAAGGCGGGCAAGGCGGGCAATGGCGGCAAGGCGGGCAAGGCCGGCGAGGCCTGCAAAGCTGGCAAGGTCGGCAAGGCCGGCAAGGCTAGCGAGGCGGGCAAGGCGGGCAAGACCGCCAAGGCCGGCAAGGCCGGCGACGAAGGCGATGCCAGGCCCAAGGGCAAGGGCAAGGGCGGCGGCAAGGGCAAGGCCGCCCGAGGGCCTCCAGAGGCCGGCCAGCCTGAGACCAGCGGGGGCGGTCAGGTCGCATAGCCCAGCCTGTCCGTCCCCTCCGCTTGCTGCCATTCGCAGAAGGAAAGACAGCATCAACATAAACATTCAGAGCTCCGCGCGGATTTCCTGGATCGGCGCCTGGGGCCTTCCTGGCGGCGCCTCTGGCGCCGCCCTTGGCGCGCTTCTCGCGAGGGGATCCACGAAATCCGCACGGACCTCCAACAGTTTATGTTTATGTAGTGCTGTTTTCTTCTACTTGTTTCTCGTCGTTTTCTTCTTTTCTTTCGCCTATTCAGTCTTGCTTCGCATCATGTTACAATTCAGCAATACGAATGCTACTCTGCCTCCTCCCCTAAAGTTGTCCTGAATATTTTGCTTGTTTTTAAACATTCCGATTGTTCCCTAGCTAGGCTCTGCCTAGAAGGGTTCTTACTTTATAAGCTTAAAGGGCCGGGCAGTGTTCCTCGCCCCGGGCGGTTCCCCCGGCATCCACCCCGCGGTTCCCCCAGTGACGTTCCCTTAGCTTAGCGTTGCTTATCTCATTTTAGCTTAGCCTAGCTTAACTTAGCTTAGCTTAGCTTAGCTTAGCCTAGCTTAGCCTAGCTTAGCTTAGCTTCGCTTAGCTTAGCTTAGCTTAGCCTAGCTTAGCTTAGCTTAGCTTAGCATAGCTGAGCTCACCTTAGCTTAGCTTAGCGCAGCGCAGCATTAGCACAGCATAGCCTAGCATAGCATATCATAGCGTAGCATAGCATAGCATAGCATGCAATGTCAGCATAGCATATCACAGCATAGCGCAGCATAGCACAGTATAGCATAACATAGCATTGCTTAGCATAGCACAGCGCAGCATATCATAGCATAGCACAGCACAACATGTCATAGCATAGCATAGCATAGCATAGCATAGCATTGCGCATCATAACATAGCATAGCACAGCGCAGCAACTCATATCATAGCATAGCCTAGCATACCATAGCATAGCGCCGCATAGCATATCATAGCATAGCGCAGCATAGCATAGCATATCATAACATAGTGCAGCATAGTATAGTATAGCAAAGCCTAGCATAACACAGCGCAGCCGAGCGTACCCTAGCATATCATAGCATATCATAGTGCAGCATAGCGCAGCATAGCAAAGCATAACAACGCATATCATAGCACATCATAGCGCAGCATCGCATAACATATCATAGCATAAGCAACAACAACAGCAAAAGCAACAGCGAAGGCAAGGCACTGCAAAACAAAAGCAACATCAATGCGAACGTGTAGATGTATATGTAGATGTATGTGTAGATGTGGATGTAGGTGTAGATGTAGATGTAGATGTAGGTGTAGCTGTAGGTGTAGATGTAGATGTAGATGTGAGTCTCGCTGTTGATGTTGATGTAGATGTAGGTGTAGATGTTAATGTAGCTGTCGGTGTAGATGTAGATGTTGCTTTCCTAGATGCTCCAACTCCTAGGTAGGGTCGCACTGGAATAGCATGTTCGGTGTTTCAAGATGGTGCTCCCGCTGCAGCGTGGGCCTTATTTTCGGATCGGCGCTTTGCTCCCGTCGTTCAGCATGGCGCTCTCGTCCCAGCGCGGGCCACTTTTCTGGATCCGAGTTTCGTTTCATGGTGGTCCCCCCTTATTTCCCTTCCTGCGCCTTCCCCTGGTCCTCCTGTTCCTTCCGCTCCTTCCACTGCAGGTCTTGCTGCTGCTGTTCGTCTCGACCCAGCGCGGGCCACTTTTCTGAATCCGCGTCTTTCTTCATCCTTGTCGCCCCCCTCATTTCCCCTCCTCCGCCTTCTCCTGGTCCTTCTCTTCCTCCCTGTCCTTCCGCTTTAGTTCCAGCTGCTGCTGTTCGTCTTCATCCTTTCCTCGTGCCCATCATCCTGCTCACCCGCCACCTCCTCCTCCTGTGCGCGCAGCTCCCCCTGTCTTTCTGATAGCGCATAACACGAAGTGGTCTGTCTGTGGGAGTCGCAGGTCGGCTATGGCACGCGTCTGCGGATAACGAAACATCAGTCAGGTGGGGCGCGAGCGCACCTAGCTTGCCTTCCCCCTTCTCCTCCCCCCTCCCGTCCCTCCCCACCCTCCCCCACGCCGCAGCGTGGGCCTCATTTTAGGATCGGCGCTTTGCTCCCGTCGTTCAGAATGGCACCCGCCCCAGCGCGGGCCCCTTCCTGGATCCGAGTCCTTCCTCATCGTTGTCGTCCCCTGCTTTCCCCTCCTCCTCCTTCCGTGATCCTCCTGCTTCCGTTTCTTCCGCATCAGCCCTTGCTGCTTCTGTCCGTTGTCGTTTTCCTCCTTCCTCATCCTGTTTCTTTTCCTTCTGTTCGTCCTCCTGTTCATCCGCCACATCCTCCTCCTCCTCCTCCTCCTCCTTTGTGCGCAGCTCTCCTTTGGCCGATTGCGCATGACACGATAGGTTTCTGTTTGGAGTTCCGGGTCCGCCAAAACACACGTATTCAGACGGATAGAGAACAAGTCAACGCAATGGCAAGGGATTGGTGGGAGGAGTACTATGTCAGATATGGTATATGGCGCGAGCGCACCTAGCTTGCCTTCCCCCCTCTCCACCCCCCATCCCCCTGTCCCTTCCCTTCCTTCCCTCCCCTCGCTCCTTTCTCTCCTCCTCACCTTATTATATTCCTTCCCCCCTTCCAGCCCCCACCCCTCGTTCTCTCCTCTCCTCCCTCCCTCCTCCTTCTCACCCTCTTCCTCCTGCTGCTCCTGCTCCACTTCTCCGTCCACAGCTCGCACGATGCGAGCGAGGGAGGGAGTTGGGTCGTGCGTGCGAAAGCGTGTGGAGAGAAGGAGGTATAGGATGAAGAATAGTAGGAGGAGGAGGAGGATGAGGAGGGAGGAGGAGGGAGGAGTGAGGAGGGATTATGATGATGCAGCGTATGATGATGACGGTGATCATGGTCATGGTGGTGATGATGCTGCTGCTGATGATGGTGATGGTCATCATGCTGGTTATGATGCTGATGCTGATACTGATGCTGGGCTGCTGCTGTTGCTGCTGCTGATGATGGTGATGATGATGTGATGATAATGGTGACGACGGTAATGCTGATGGTGATGATGATACTGATGATACTGATGACGACGATGATGATGTGGTGGTGATGATGTTGATGTTGATGATGTTGATGATGGGGTTGATGATGATGATGACGATGATGATGATGATGATGATGATGATGATGATGGTGATGATGATGATGATGATGATGATGATGATGATGATGATGATGATGATGATGATGATGATGTCGTGATTGTGGTTGTTGTTGCTGTTGCTGTTGGTGGTGTTGACGGTGTTGCTGCTGATGGTGTTGGTGGTGGTGGTGGTGTTGGAGCTTGTGTTGTTGTTGTTGTTGTTGTTCCCTACCTAGGCTCTGCCTAGAATGGTTCTTCCTCTCTTGGCTTCAAGGGCCGGGCAGTGGGAACCGGCCCGGGCGGTTCCCCCAGTATCCGCCCCGCGGTTCCCCCAGTTACGTCCCCTTAGCTTAGCGTTGCTTGTCTCATCTTAGCTTAGCTTATTTCATCTTAGCTAAGCTTAGCTTCATCTTAGCTCAGGTTTATCTTAGCTGAGCTTACCTTCATCTTAGCTTCGCTGAGCTTTAGCATAGCAGAGCACAGCATAGCAAAGCATAGCGAAGCATAGCATAGCGTAGCATAGCATATTAGCATGGGTATAATTCCCTACCTAGGCTCTGTCTAGAGGGTTAGCTTAGCTTAGCTTAGCATAGCATAGCGCAGCGCTGCATTAGCATAGCATAGCATAGCATAACATAGCCAAGCATAGCATAGCAAATCATAGCATGGCGCAGCATAGCATAGCATAGCATAGCATAGCATAGCATAGCATACCATTGCGCAGCTTAGCATAGCATATCATAGCATAGCTTAGCATAACCCAGCGCAGCATGACATAGCATAGCTTACTATCACATAGCATAGCACAGCATAGCATTGCATATCGCAGCATAGCATAGCATAGCATAGCAAAACATATCATAGCATATCATAGCATATCATAGCGCATAATAGCATGGCATAGCATAGCATAGCATAGCAACTAAATGCGGCTTTCCTAGGGGCTCCAACTTCTAGGTAGGGTCGCACTGGGGTAATTGTTTGTGTTGGTGTTGGTGTTGTTGATGCTGTTGCTGCTGTTGTTGATGGAGATGATGGTGGTGGTGATGGTTGTGATGATGGTTATGATGATGGTGCTGATGCTGATGCTGATGCTGCTGCTTCTGATGCTGATGCTGCTGATGCTGATTATGATGATGATGCTGATGCTGATGCTGCTGATGATATCGATGAGGATGATGATGATGATGATGATGATGATGATGATGATGATGATGATGATGATGATGATGATGATGATGATGATGATGATGATGATGGTGGTGGTGGTGGTGGTGGTGGTGGTGGTGGTGGTAATGATGATGGCTGCTGGCTTTGACGACGATGGCGACGACGATTACGATGATGATGATGATGATGCTGATGATGATGCTGATGATGATGCTGCTGCTGCTGCTGCTGATGATGATGATGATGATGATGATGATGATGATGATGATGATGATGATGGGTCCTGGGCCAGGAGGTTCGGCTGCTCCGTCCTGACGAAGATTTGGCCGCGTACACCCTGCGCCACGAACGTGGCACAGTGGCGGGGGCCCCCACTGGCCGTTTGGAGCTTGCTGTTCGTTCTCCGGCGGAGGCCCGCCACGTGCATGAGTTGCTTCATGGACGTGGCCTTCAGCTGGGAGTCGACTTGGTCTCTCTGGAGGTGCAGCTCACGCCGCTCGCCGACAGGCCGGGAAACGGCCGCCGGTGCTAGGCGACCCAGCCGGCCTGCATCGGAGCCTAGTCGAGGCTGGCGGACTTCGTGTCATCTTCGTCCGCTTTTGAGTGCGACGGGTGGCATCGGCTTCCAACGGAGAACGCGCGGGCCCAGCGGCGACCCTGCCGCCAGCGGCCCCCCTGCGGCCGTGCCGCAGTCGCCACCACCACCGCTGCCACCTCGGTTGACGCAGCCGCGAGTGGACAATGACATGGGGTCATGCGCTGGTGTCTTCTGGGTGGCGACTTGGAACGCCCAGGGGCTCTTGGCAGTGCGCTCGCAGACGCAGCGTGACAAGGCAGCCCATGGCCAGCGCCTTGTGCGAGATCACGATGTTGTCATCGTCACAGAGACGCACTGGACGCCTGAAGTTGAGGCGCTCACCTCCCATGGCGGCCAGGCCTACTTCGAGGAGTTCTCCGCCTTCTGGGTGCATGGTTCCGCCGCGAAGGCAGGGTTGGGCATCATTGTCACTCCTGCCTTCTTGCGACAGTTTGCGCTCCAAGTTGCATGGCGGGTTCTGGTGCCCGAGCGAGCCGGCAAGGTGTGGCTCAACGGCGACACTGGTGATCTATCTGTCGTCGTAGTCTACTTCGCCACTGGGTCGACCGAAGTCGACGAGGAGGACGCCGTGATTACAGCCAGGGCCTTCCGGCGAATGCGACGGGCGGTGGCGGCACATTTCGGCCGGATGGCGATGGGGGGATCAGGACATGGGGGGATGAGTATCCGGTACCGTCCTGTTGGGGTACAAGTTGTACCTTCTCTGCGGGTTGCAAGTACAAATTGTACCTTCTTCCCCCCGTTAACATCCTCGCACATGTCGCGGACGTGGTCAAAAATACAATTTGTACCTTGTCTGCGTGGCGTCGGTACAAATTGTACCTTCTCCGTGGGGCGTAGGTACAATTTGTACCTCGGTCGCGCCTCTCTCCCCATGTGGACTTATCCCCCCATTTGCATCCCGCCAAACATTTGGCCCCGTCCTCTTGGAGCCTCAGCCTGCTCATGGGTGGTTTTAACTGGGTAGTGGGTGACCTGGGGCGTATTCAGGTCGACGGTCGGTTGCCGAGTGGTGGGCGCGACAGGGGCGAAGAGCGAGACCTCGGACAGCAGCTGCAGGGCGCTGGCATCATCTTGTGTCGGCACACGGCGTACACGCGCCAACACCAGGGAGTCTTCTCCCAGTTGGACCGGTGCTACGCCAATCTGCACCCCAGCTGCTTGCTCAAATCAAGCGACCGCTTCTCAGCGCGCGCGGGGCCGTCTCGATATTTCGCTGCGCGCGAATGGGGTCCTGCGCGGGTGTATCGGGACGCGGCCTGTCTTCAGAAATGGGGCACTGCCAGGCCTGGAAGGACCGCGCCTGGCTGCTCTACGCTGGCAAGCTGGCCGTAGCCGCGTCGGGCGGGCCGCGTCTGCATTCGGCCGTCTCCAGCTCCTGAAAGAGGCGATGGCCGAGTCGACTGTGGGGTTTCAGCGAGCTGCCCTGCGCGAGCTCCCACCCGGCGAGTTTGAGGGCCGGATATCCTGCGTGATGCGGGTGCTGCAGGGTGTCGAGCGACAGGGCCGCGATCTTCTGCATAGGATGGCGGCGGCGATGCCCGAGCTCGCCCCCTGCCTGGCGATGCAGCCTTCGGCGGCCGTGTGCTTTCTGCAGGACGCGGCTGTGCGAAGGCTTTGGCGCGGGCCCAGCTCGAGGAGGTACAGTCATCGCTGCAGGCAGGCGCGCTGGAAAAAACGCTTCGCGGGCTTCGCCACCGGGCCCCTGGAGCCTGGCATAACAAACTCTGTGGGTCACCGCGGACCCGGGGCGCGCCGCTCCAGACCTGGTGCGCCGTTGGGCAAAGCATTTCTGGGCTAAGGGAGTCAGCGACTGTGGGGCTCTTACACCGTGGGTCGAGGAGATGCCGTTGTTTTTGGAGGTCATGCTGCAGCGCGCGGTGACTGCCACGCGCCTGTTGACCACGTCCGCTGGCGATACTGCCCCAGGGTTAGATGGTATCTCGCGCAGCTTCTGGCGGGGCATCGGCGAGTTCGGCGTCGAGATTTTGACGGACACCCTGCAGGCGATGATTTCTGAAGGCGCGGAGGAGGCCATGATTCGCGACTACGGGGCGGGGGACTAACGCTTCGACGGCTGCAATTTCAACGGCAGTCTTCTGGCGATGCTCCTGAAGAAGCCCACTGGGCAGGACCCCGCAGCCGGGGCCTTCTTCTGTCAGGTGGGCACGCGCCCGTTGATGCTCGTGGGCACCTCGAACCGCTTGCTGGTGAGCTCCCCGAGGTGCGCCAGCGAGCCTGCGATCGAGGCACTCGTGGGCGAGAGCCAGCAGGGCATCCCACGCGGCCGTTCCACCCTGGCGAACGTCAGAGACCTCGATGCCGCCATGCAGGAACCGGCGCTGGATGGGGGGCTGCCTGTACACCCTCCTGTTCGATATGCTGACGGCGCTCCCCAGCCTGGAACGCGACCACTTGCATTGTGCGCTGGAAATGCTGGGGCCGCCGAGGGGCGTCTGCGCCGCTATCGAGCCCGGCGAAGCTGCTGCTCGGCGGTGGCGGGCAAGTGGTGGGGGGGTTTCCGATCTCCGCGGGGATTCGCCAGGGCCATCTTCTCAGCCCCCTCCTCTTCGTGCTCGTGGCGGGGCCGTTCGACCGCCAGCTGGGCGCGTGCGGATGGCCGCCGCGAGCGCTGCGCGTTCGCTGGCGCTCTCGCTCTGGTTGGTGCCGGCGGGCCCATCGCATGGCCGCAGCTGCGCCGCGTCTTCGAGCACTTCGCCCAGGCGTCTGGCCCGCGCCTGAACCTGGCCAAAATTGTGCCGCAGCCGTTGCGGGCGCGGCAGCCTGGGGTCGCGGCGGGCGCCCAGCGGTGAGCGGCGCCGTCCTGGGGAGCAGCGCGGGTGGCCTGGTCCGGCGCGCATTGGGGTTTCGAGGTAGGCCTGGCGGGGGCCAGTAGCGGGTGGGGCGCCCCCGCTCGGAAGTGCGAGGGGGCGGCGTGCAGTTCGGCGGGCCTGGCGCTTGGCATGCACGTGGCGCTTCTTGCGTGCAACATGTTTGCCCTATTGAAATAGCAGCATATTGCGCAGCTCCGCGGAGTGCCCCGCAACTGGCCATCGTCGGAGCAGTCGGAGATCCAGAGATTGCCCCCTGGCCCGCGCAGATGGCTCCCACCGGGCGTCGCCCGGCAGCTGCGGGGCAGTTCAAGATGCCAGGTCAGATGCAGTCGCTCACCACTTCTGGGCCCGCGGCCCAGTTTCGGGTGGCCGTCGCAGGGGGGGGGGCCGCCGCCGCCGCATTCGCTTGGGCGAGATGCGCGTCCATCTGCAGCGCGCCCGCTACCGCGCCGCGGCCTCGCGGGACGTCGGGCGGCGACGACGGACTTGTTTCGCTGGGGGCCCAGGAGGCGCAGGCCGCGCTGCAGGACCTGGCCAGGTTAGCACGTCGTAAAGGCGACGGTGCTGGAGCACGGAATTGGCCCCGGCTCTCGCACGGTTACCCTCGCGACGCGGTTGCGGGCCAGACGGCGGCTGCAAGCGTCAGCCACGACGCTCCTGCGGCGCCAGCAGTGGCTGCGCGAAGGGCTCGCACAGTAGAGCGCCAATGTCCGGGAATGGCATGATCCGGGATCCTTGCCGGGCCGGCGGGTCGAGCGCTGTCCGTTGCTTAATTACGCAACGGCTCCCGAAACAAATGCCGCCTCGGATGCGAGCTGCTTGCGTGCGCACTTGGGTGTGCGGATGGTGCGCTGGGCGCCGTTTCGGCGCCCGTGGTGGCCGCTGCGCGTTCGGCTGCGGGCTGGCTGACGACGACGCTCCGTGCTACGTTTGCTGCCTGAGGCTGTGGCGCGCCGTGGCGATTCGGAGTGTCCAGGCTGGGCCTGGCCGAGTCACCCCGGCACCGTGGCAGAGCGTATTCCCCGAGATCCGATGTCGTGATTTTTTCCATGCGGGGTCCCCTTAGGTCTCGACCCATTTCCTTGGACCAGCTTTTCGTCCTGAGTCGTTTTTTGACGGTCCCGAGGCCCAGCGAGGGGCCCCAGGGGGTGAAATATGCGACAAACCGCAGTCGTGATTTTTCAAGGCGTTGGATTTTTGGGCCGCCCGCGCGCACTTGCGGCAGCTTGCAGTCCCTGCTGAGGAGGTCGCCAGGGCGGCCACAATGGTCGCGGTCGCCTGCAAAGCGCACGCCCCTCTAATGCACGCAGCCGACGCCCGCTTTCGACGTCCCGAGGCTGTTCGCCGAGGTGTTGTCGCAGCTGCAGGAGCCGCGGGTCGCAGCAGGTGCCCTCGGCGACGGCGGGTGAGCTCGCAGCGTGCGTGGGGCCGTCTTGGCCTTTTTATCCCCTGTCCTTCCTCCGCTTCCCCCTCCCTCCCTCCCTCCCTCTCTCCGCCCCTCCTCCGTGAATGTTCACGCATGTTGTCATTCTTGCCAGGGAGACCCGCTTACCCGCCTGGCGGCATCGACGCTCGTCGAGGGCGGCCCTCTTCCCCTCCTCCTTTGCAAAGCTGCGCCCGTCCAAGACGGATGTATGCGCAGGGGAAGCCTCGCAGCCACGTCGGTCACGCGGCCGCGGCACGTGAGGTCCCCGCAGCTTGCGTGGAACGCAATTGCGACCCAATTGACAGACATGCTTCAATGCTGGTAGTTGCTCACAGTGTGTTGCATCGATTGTGTCTCATGTTCCGCGGAAGGCGGAATTCAAATGTCACGGAGTCGTTGCGTCACGAATTCGGTGCGCCGCTCGGTCTTGTTATTGCCGCGCGTTCGTACTTGGCTAAGGCGGGCGCGGCAGGAGCGTCGGACCGCCGTCCAGCAGCAGTGACGCTCGTCGAAGGTGGCCTATCTCTCCCCTCCTCCTCCTCCTCCTCCTCTTCTTTCTTCGCCTCGCCCCCCTGGTACGGACCCGAGGGATGCCAGCCCGTGGTGTTGCGCTCCCTTGGAAGGCCGGCTGGTATCATGGCCACGCAGCCGATGGCGCGTCATGGGCGTGTGGGTTGGTTGGGCGGAAATGTGCTCAACCTTGTACCTGGCCCAAGCATACCGCTCCAGCGCGGGCAGTGCATTGTATATTTTGCCACTTGTCAGTCATGCTCCCCAGTCCGGTGGGGCCGTCAAGGGAACCTGGCAGGCGCGATCTTGTGCGTTGCATTCGCTGGCACGTTTCTCTCCCCCTCCTGCTCCTCTCCTCCTCCGCCCTCCTCGCTAATCCCGCTCGGGGTCATCGTGTCAATTAACACAGGCCCGCTGGACGATGTGAGATCTGGCCTGGTTCTCCGTCCGTAGGACGTTCAGCGTGCACGATCGCTGGGGACTCATGCCGCGCTTGTCTGCACGGTCAGGCAGCACGAGCAGTAGCAGACGTTTCTCTCTCCTCCCGCTCTCGCCTCCTGGGGGCGGCTTGCACTGCTGAGGTGGGCCCGCTCTCCGCCCCCTCTGCCTGTCTCCTCCTCGCTCCCACCCGAATGGATCACTGGTCAGGCGGATTTGGCTGACGGCTCAACTTGTTTCTCCCCGCACTTTGGGGGGCCCCGTGCTCCGTCCTCCGCCTCCGCGCCTCGCCCCTCCGAGTTGTGATGTCGTCTTCCTGAC
>CAUYUJ010015941.1:105000-107500 GCA_963575745.1 Prorocentrum cordatum
CCCCGCCCCCTCTCCCTCCTCTTCCTCGGCGTGGAGGGCGCGGGTCCTGGCGGGAACGGGTCCTGAGGTCTCTCGCCGCTTCTGGGCCTCGAGGCCCTCCACGGGCATCAGGGCCGTCAGGAAGCAACTCAGGATAAGAGACCTGATCGTCGGAGAAGTTCCCAAAGGACCCGTTTCCTTCATAGGAGCAGCAGGAGGGGGAGAAGGAGAACAGTGGGGACGCGCACCGAGAAACCGGATGCCTTTTGTGAGGGTACCATGGGTTTCTTCGCTCCGGGCGCTGCGCGGTGACTCCTCGCGGCCGTCAAAGAAGCTGCTGCGTTCGGGGTGGTTCTGCTTCTCCCCATCAAATTGCACCTTGCGCGCGGATTTATTCGGGGTTTAGTTTCTTGCGAGGCTTTCTTGCGGTCGCGTCCGCACTGTAGGAGGAGCAGGGGGGGAGGGAGCGTGTTCACGACTCGGTCGGTTCGGCTGCGACGCAGTCGGCTGAATTCGATTGGTTCGGTTCGGTTCGGTCGGCTGCGGCGTGGCTCGAGGATCGGGATTTTGGGCAATTCTGTGTGCGTTTCGGGCCCTTCAGGAGGTTATTCGTCGCCTGGACCATGATTGCGGCACGGGAAAATTACCACAGCCACTGCTTCTTGTTTGCGCCGCCTTCCAGCCGACCGAAAAAGAAGCAGTGGTTGTGGTCATTTCCCTGGTGCCAAGCTCAACGAAAATGACCACAACCACTGCTTTGTTTCTGCTGGCTGGAAGGCGGCAACAAAAGAAAAGCAGTGGCCGTGGTCGCTTTCACGTCCCGTAATGATGGCCGAAGCGCGCACCAGGGTGGGCCCAGGTGTCGACGGACCTCGCGTCGCGAGCAAAAAATCACTTCGGAGGATTTCTGGCAGGGCTCTTTCTGTCTCGGGGGTGGACAGACCTCCTACCCTGACACGTCGATTAAGGAATTGGCCGTTTTCGGTTCGCGAGAGGGCGTCGCGGCCGTCATTTTTGCGGGTCCAGGTCCGTCGGTTTCGGTCCCAGGCCGTTTGGATGTGGACGTCGGTTCCCCATGGGGTCCCAGGACGTCGGTTCCCCATATGGGCCTCCCGCCTCGCATTCTGGGCCCCACGGGACAATGAAAGCACGACATCGGGATGAAAGACGGTCCTCGTGAAGGGGTCGAGACCTCCAGGGCCCTGCGCTGCGGAGACCGAGCGCGACGCCAGGGGTTGTGGGGTCCCACTGCTGCCCAGTCTCGGAGGTTCGGTGAGCGGGTGAGTGACCCCTCTTCATCTCGCCATGAGCTGAACGGGTCCCGAGGGGAACGGGCTCCGAGATTTTTTGCCGCTTCTGGCTTCCCGGGGCCCTCCACGGGTCCCGGGACCATATGAACACAGCTCCAGATGAAGTGCTGGTCTTGCGGGAATGCCCTGGGGGGGTCCAGGACCCGTTTCCCTCAGTGCTCTTCTTTCTTGCATGTGAATCATCCTCCTGTTCTTCTCCCTCTCCTCTTCCTCCTCTTTCTCCCTCATCTTCCTTCTCATTTACCCCGCTTGCCAGAGCCCCTGAGAGGCAACATGCTCGAGCTGGCTTGAGAGCCCAGGCTTCCTCTTATCCTCGCCGGGCGCCGTGACAAGTCGCAACGAGCGCTTTAAACGCCTGCCCCGTTTTCGGGCGGAGGGAGGAGGAGGAAGAGGAGGACGAGGTGGATTCGGTAGCAAATCAACGGAGCCTTGTATATCTTCGCATCTCTGTCTTTTAGAGCGCACTAGCGTCGATTTGCCTCTGGTGATCGATGAAATAGCGCCGATTTAGGGTCGAGCGTCGGTTGGCGTCGAGTAGCATCGATTAGCGTTGATCAGCGTCGATTCGCAAGAGCCAACAAGATGGTATGGGAGGCCCCCATGAGCTGTCGCAGAAGAAGGAGGAGCCGCAGCCGGGGCCGCAGCCTGGGGGTTGGACGTATGCGTACCGAGCCTCGGCTTGGGTGTGCGTCGCGCGCCGGCCGTGGTTATTCCTCTAGCCCTCCTCATGTATCAAGGCTCTTGTGATGCCAACAAGGGGCGGTCGTTCTCTCTTCAGCGTGCCTCGTTGCAGCAGCGTGACTGCATGTCCTCGGAATTCCTTCTTCAGAGTGCACTCGCGTGCGCCAGCGTGTGATGATCAATGAGAAAGCGCCAGCTTAGAGCCGATCAGCGTCGACTTAGCGTCGACTAGCGTCGGCCAGCGTCGACTTGCAGGAGCCAGCAAGATGGCATGGGCGGGTGCCATGAGTTGCCACCGAACTTGCGTCCAGCGTTACGCAGCGCAGCGTAGCCGGAGGAAGGCGAGGAGGACGAGCGCTTGGGTCTCAAAACCGCGCCGCCCAGTCGCCCCAGGCCCGCCATAGGGGGTCTGCACCGCGCGGGGCACCGCGCGGGGGCGGGGGCGCGCCTGGGGGGGGGGGGGATCTAGAGGGTTCCAGTGGGGGTCTGGGCAGTGGGGCTTCCTTTTCCTCCTCCTCCTCCTCCTTCTT
>CAUYUJ010015941.1:110000-127500 GCA_963575745.1 Prorocentrum cordatum
CTCCAACAAAGCTCATTCAAAGCGCACACAAAACTCTGAGCAAAGCTCAACCAAAACTCACACAAAGCTGAAACAGCGCTCCAAAAGAGCTCAAAGAACGCTGAAACACAGCTCAAAGAAAGCTCCAACAAAGCTCAACATCTGTTCGAGTGCAGGGCGGGGGCGAGGTCGCCCCATCGTCCTTCTCGGTTCGGGGAGGGGGTCTGGACCCCCCCCGTGCTCGAACTGGGGATGGGGGGAGAGTCTGTGCCCCCATCCCGCCCTTCCAGTTCGAACCCGGACGCTGTGCCCCGCCTCCCCCCCGCCCTGGGGGTTTTGAACCGGGAGGTGGGGGGCGGCTTCTGTGCCCTCTCTCCCGGGTTTTTGGGCTGTGCCCCCCCTTCCCGGTTCTTGGGGCGGGGTGGGAATTTCGGCGTCACCACAGCATACTTCTACACTATATGTGCGTCGCCCCCCCCAGGGGCGACGCGCGCACCGAGAAATCTTGTAATATATGCGTCGTGTCGGTCGCTTTCTGACCACACCGCTCGGGAAACGATATACTGCAAGATGGGTATACTATATGTTCGGGTCGGACGCGCGCCTCCAAGGAGGACATATAGTATTAGTATGTCTCTGTGCGTCCCATGGGAACACTGCCCCTCCCACCCGGTTTCCTGGAGTGTGTGGGGGGGATTATTTGCCCTGGGGGAGCAGCCTTTATCTCAGCTGGCCTTCCTCCGGCACTCCACTGTGCCTCAGCCTCTGCAGCCGCCTCTTACCGAGCGTGTTCCACTACTCGCAAAGAGCCTACTCGCAAACGTCCGAAAACAAAACAGGTCTTCTCGATGTAATGCATCGCAAATCCCCCGCGGCGGATCTAGGCCATTTGCGAGTAGTTTCTTTGCGAGTGGTGGAACGCGCTTGCCCGGCCTCTGGAACCCTCTTGGGGATGGGGCCGCCGCGGCTGACTTTCGGCACCGTGCTCTATGGCGGCACGACGATATCCCTGGCGATCATGGCCTGCATGGGCATCCCTTGGTCCAACCAGGGTCTGGGCATGCTCCTCTTCCTCTCCGCGCTGCCCCTCCTGTGGTTGAACGAGCGCCGGGAGGCGCGGATGATGCAGCTGCTCCAGAAGGCTATGCCCGCGGTCGGTTGGGCACGCGCTGTGACCGGGCGGGGTGCCCGGGATGAAGGGGCCCAGAGAGACACAATTGAATCGACACATTTCAGGAGCCCCAGTATTGTTCCATACTTTTGGATTTTCCGTCCCCCCTCCAGTTCCATATCTTCACATATTGTATGGGACACCGACGTTTACTCGTGTCTCTGCTTATACTTCCGTCCTGACAGGAGCAGCCAGCTGTACCTTGCGTCGCAAGCAGCCTCTCGCCCCAAGTCCCCGAGCCCCCTCCCCCCCGAGAAACTGCCCGCGCCGAAAAGGAGGCGAATTCTGGAGGAGGAGGAGCCCTGGAGTTCTGGATATAGCGACTAGGTCGGACACGAACCACTTAAACAGGAGATGTCTGCTTCCTAGCTAGCTCAGCATTGCTGTGAACTTTGGGCCAGAGACCTCTGGAAATCCGACGAAGACGATCAAATCGATGACCCACTACTTTGTCTGGGCAATCCTGGGCTAACTTTACGAGCTGCCGAGCTGCGTCAAACTCGCAGGTTGTGCAATTCCGGGGGACGAGGAGGAGGAGGAAGAGGAGGAACATAGGAGCATAAACATCACTGTGCTAAGTGGGTGTTTGGCCTCACAAGGACGCTCCAGCCTAGAAGCTGCAGTTTACCCAACGTACAACAAGAGGAGGAAGGAAGGCCAAACATAAAGAGGAGGGGAATTCGGGATGAGGGGGAGGAGGATGTGTTAATTCTAACAAGGGTGACTGGGCCAGGATAATGGTAATATTATAGTTGCCGAGCGTGCGTCGCGATCGACGCCGTTTGGCTCAATTGATCGATCGCTAACACTCGTGTGGGCAGCATCGGGCCTAAAAACATCGTTATCGTTATCGTACCCTTCTTCCCCGAAGATGTGCATGGTAGTGGTGCGAGGTTAACTCGCGAGCAATGGCGGGTGTTGCCGCTGCTGCAGCCGTTGTCGGGCCAGGAAATCCATGGCGTGAGTCAAATAACCAGGACAGGTCGTTAACCTCACCCAGGCCTGGTTCACGGAGCTGCTCGAGGATGCCTTCAACAGTGGGGACTACAGTTACGTGAGTGTCGCGTTACGAGCCAACCATGAAGGCATGAAAGAGATCAAGTGCCTACTGCTCATGGCCCAGAATATGACTTCGCTGTTTCTGTATTTGGTGAACGTGAACATCTACGCCGATAGCGAGTCGAAGAAAGCCGAGAAACAATTAGAACACCTCGAAGTCCAAGTGGGAGTACATATTCGCACATGTGTCAGCGACGGCGTTGCCGAGAGAACGGGGCCCAATGCGGAGAGCAGACACACACACACACCGGCGCATCTGAGTACCAAGCCGGCTTGCGAATACAAGGCCATGCAGCAGTTAAAGGCAATCGTTGGTGATAGGGGCAAGTTCAGGGAATGGAATGACAAGCTCCGGGCCCTTGCACAGGTTAATCCGATTTGTTGCGAGACGCTCCAGAACCCGAGCAAAATGGTGGGAACAATGGGCGCTGCGTCAGACGAGAATGAAGACGATGTGTCAAGGTTGCTCAGTTGTCGGTTAACGGCGACCGAAGAAACAGAAGCGCCAGCACTTAACCGACCAGTTCACGACGACAAAGGGCGATCAAACGCACAAGTTAGATGAGGACCGGCGGTGCATCCTCGACGACGAGCTTGACGAGGTAGATCCGCGAGGAAAATTGAAGGGGCTTGTTACGCGAATGATATGAGCTGCAGGCGTACCAAAAACTACGGGTGATACTCGGCAGTAACCGACATCGCCTTTCAGCCAAAATGAGCTTGGCCATGCAACCAAGAGAAGCCAAACTGACCGGATGCGTGGCGTCACGATTAGAGCAGTGGACGGCGTTAGTGAAGACGCAGAAGGAGCACGGGCCAGCGTGCTCGTTGACCTGCCGTTCCACGTCGCCGCGTTACGATATCCGAACCATCATGTCACGTGCCAGCGGTTGCAGGTTCGACGATTGGCATCGGAGCGATTTCGAATTTCTGGCTCCCGAACGCGGGGGAACAATCAGAGGCTGCATGTGATGTGCGAGGAGTGGGTCCGGAGAAAGAGGCTAGACGCGGGCGCGCAAGGAATCGGCGCCAGGGGGATCGGAGGTGTTGACGACGTGCTCGACGACATATGGGGGCCTGAACGCGAGTGGAACGACGCCAGTCACGTCGACGACAGCGCCCACTGGTGGCCAGGGGAACAGCGGCGCCAGCGGGGCCGGGGGAACGCGCGGGGCGAAGATGCAGGAGCATATGCCGCCAACAAGAAAAAGGCGAGGAAAAGGCAACCAATGTTGATGAGTGTGGGGGATCGGGGCGCATCGAAGTAAACCGTCGAGTAAATGGGCCAGGTAGCGGGAACAGCAGTTGCGCGGAGGCAGCCGCGTCGCGCGCGGCCAGCGCTCCAAGGGCAAAGGAAGTCGCAGAGATATGGGCGACTGAGGAGGAGGCGAAGGACAGTGGGGCCAGGGGCAAGGGGGTTACGTTCCGGTCTCCGACAGGGGGCGTTGCGCTCGCGAAGCTAGGGGGCACGCCGCGGCCAACTGCCCCAAGAGGATGGACGGGGAGGGGGCGAACGTAGGCGACCAGCTGCAGAAAGGACAAGAGAGCGCAACGGCGCCGAACGTCTCGCTGGGGCAACCCTGGCCCCTAGGACGTTGCAGCGCGGGGCCCTAGGAGCCTCCCGGGCTAGCTCGAAACGGGGCTCGCTACGACGGCGTCGCCAAGAAACTGCGATAAATTCGAAATTGCCAACTAAGTGGGCAGTTGCCAACGCATGTGCGTGGGGAGCTGCGCGCGTCGACTTGATTTCGGCGCCAGGGTTCAGACGTGCATCGGGCGCGAGGAAGCTGGTTCGAGAAGCGCGTGGAAGCGCCGTTGGCGGAGAGGCCAGGCGACGCTTTTGAAGGCGGCGTGGCCCGTCAAAATCAGTCAGAGGATGGGTTCGTACACTGTGCTCTGGGGCTCATGGCGCTGTGGGATCGCCGCGGGCTGGTTCGCGCTTTCCTGTTTTCGCCGGGTCCCCCCAGTCGGGCGAGCTTTGCAGCGCCGCCGACGGGTCCGTCGCGCGCAATTACGGCCAGACGGCGATAACGCGCAAGAGTGGTGAAGGCGCCGAAGGTTCTGCGCCCATTCGAGTCGCGGATGTTCGCGAGATGCCCGGGTCGGCCAGAGAATTGCCAGGCGCTGGCGCCCGGGTCGCGCCAGGCGGAGGCTCGCGCGGGGGTGCCCGCAGCCGCTTGGGGCGCGATGCGAGCGGGCGCAGGGCAGCTGTTCAGAGGGAAGGGGGGGCGTTCCACTTCAGCGTCAAGGTGCCCAGGAAGCAGGGGGCGAGTATCAGAGTAACCGGGCTCGGGAAGTTCACGGGGGCGATGATTTGCCGAGACAGGGGGCCTTGGCGGAGGGCCGTTCTACCGGGTCCCCGCCGGCCCGCGAGTCCCGTTCAGATCGCAGTTATTCTTGGATTCGCCAATGCAAGTGATGTGTGTGTGTGTGTGTGTGTGTGTGTGTGTGTGTGTGTGTGTGTGTGTGTGTGTGTGTGTGTGTGTGTGTGTGTGTGTGTGTGTGTGTGTGTGTGTGTGTGTGTGTGTGTGTGTGTGTGTGTGTGTGTGTGTGTGTGTGTGTGTGCGTGTGTGTGTGTGTGTGTGTGTGTGTGTGTGTGTGTGTGTGTGTGTGCGTGTATGTTTTTTTTTTTGGGGGGGGGGCGAGCTGGGTGACGTGGGGGGCGCGTCTGCGCGGTGGGGGGCAGAGTCGCCGGGGAGGGGGCGCGCTGCGACGCGAGGCCAGCCAAGGAAGAAGTTGAGTTACACAATGCAACTTGCCTACCTTGCGTCGGGGGCAAGGCCGGGGGGCGCGACCGCCGAACATTGATGGGAGTGAGCGACGAGCAGGGGGGCGCCCATCGTTCCAGTCGACTGCGCGCGGTTAGAGGGCACGAAAGGAGGCAGTGATGGGCGATGAGAAAGGCAGCCCCGCATCAACGATGCGCCGCCGCGAAACGAAACTAATTTGGAGCGAGGTAGTCATCGAAGTGGGCGCGGGCCCGCGGTCGGTTGAAGTATTGGGCGAGACGATTGCGTTCGCAGGCCGCAGGGCAGCGGTAGTTTTTTTTTTTTTTTTTTTTTTTTGGGGGGGGGTGGCGGCGGCGAATCAGAGCCAGCCCCCCTCGGAGGCGCGTTAAAACATGCGTTCTTCGAACGTCGGGGCGGAAGCCATCCCGGTCGGAGACCCCTCAGTCCAGCGGCGAGATCGAAAGGGCCATCGGCGCCGCGGGAGGACGAGATAGGACCATAACACAAAACGCGTTAGACAGCAGCGACACTATCGAATCTGGTGGAAATCGCCCGCCCGCGCCGCGGTTAGCGTCGCGCGCGTCGTCGGCCGCGAGGGCGCGCGCGACGGGCGCCGATGGAAATGCGACCCGCGAGAGATGCAGAGGCAGAAGCATTAACCGACAGCTACCTTGACGCATGGAACGCGCGATGTTCCACGAGACGTCGCCCGAGGAACTGGGCGGCAAGCGTGGGCCCGGTCAGGGAAGCGGGGCCTGCGTCGGCGCTGGCGAAAACAGCCGGGAACAGAGCGCGGGAACGGCGCGAGGGGCCGGCAATGCCAGCGGGTTCAGGGAGGGAAGTGAAGAGGAAAGGTGGAACATTGAGGAAGCGATTGCCACGCGAGGTTCGCCGCGGCAGCCGGATCGCGCGCGGCGGGCCGCGAAGTGGAGCCTCGAGTCGCTGCGCCCCTAGCTAGACCGCTGGGCGAAGAAGACGCCGCGAACGCCGAACCCGCAGCGACCAGAGCACTTGCAGCAAAGGCCAAAATATCCGGCAGGGGGGCCTGCTCTTGGACGATGCGGGCGCGAGGCCTTCGTTCGGGGAGTAGACGCGCGAGCCCCGTAATCCCGCGCGCCGTCAGCGAGTCATTTCGCGGTTAGAGAAGAGAGACGACCATGGCGCGCGAGAGAGAGCCCAATCAGCGCGAGTTAGACTTGCAGCGAGGGCCGAGCTGAAGGAAGACGATGAGCATGTCCTTGAGAGGCCCAGTGCAGAGTTCATAGGTACTTGGTTTCCAGAGGTCAGAAAGCAATCGGACAGCGCCGAACTCCAAGGAAGGGGTCATATGTCCCCGGCGCAGTTCCCGCCGCTGAGGAACAACGGGGAAAGGTTAAAATTCGGGGCGGCGCGGTGTATTTATGCGATCAATGACAGAACGGGTGGAATACGCGAGTCATGAGATGACCGGCGACAGGTTGGATGTCGAGCGCTAGTCGAAGAGTGGGCCGGATGGGCAGAGTTAATTCTCATCGGGGGTGACATTCAAATAGGAAGCAGCATGCTGGCGCCGAGACTTCCACCGCCGCCCTCTGCCATTGGCAAGAGCAAACTGGATGATGGGCAGTGACATCGAAACCGAGGGCAAATTTCAAGAACGCGCTCGAGTGTTCGCGCAAGAAGACGAGGGTGTGAGTGAGATGTGGCAAGGCGTGGAGGTGTCGGGCGTTAGTAGCAAGGTTGCTGACTGGCAAGTAATCGCGGAGATTGAGTATCGAGGAAGTATGCGAAATCCGGAGGGCAGCCAGGATACACGGCAAAGACCAACGCGCAGTGCGCGCACGTGCTAGCGAGGCATATTCCCCGGGAGGAGTCTGTTTTATGACAGACAACATAGGATTGATGGTTAAGCGAGCCATGGGTCTGTCCATGTATGACGAATTTGGTAGTCCATGGGATTTCAATTGTGATGTTATGTGGAGCATAGCTAAGAATGTTGAAAAGCACTTGGCCTTCAGCAGACTTCGGACACTCGGCCATGAGAGGTTTGACGAACAGAACGTGAAGGATATTCTGGGACAGGTATCTACACGCCTGCTTTGGAATTATGATTTGCAGAGAAGGAGCGGGCTATATTTCTTGTGCGAGCATCCATCCGGAGCTTCAAGTTGGAGCTCGGCGTCGTTCCAGAGGTTGCGCAGGCAACCCGGCAACCACAGGTTGCTGTGTACGCGGGGGACATGTGCCAACATGGCATGAAACAAGTGCTCCAATGCGAGGAGCTGTTGCTGAAAATGCCCACGGTCCACGCAGTCCATGGGTCAAGCGTGCTTATATGGGCAGGGAAGTTAACCTGAGGTTCCGAGGGCAACGTCGAGGCGTGAAGTAAACGGGAGGTGGTCGCACTTGGAGATCAGAGATCAGGGGTTGGTAAGACAAGTTAAGGAAGATGATCGGCATGGGTGCTCACCCAAAGCAGACGAAGTTACCGGCCGAGTGGCCGAGGAGGAACCCATGTGCATCATGGAAGGGCGATGTGCCGACAATGCGGGATGCTACGAATTGGAATGTACTCGCGACGACCGCGGGACCGCGAGACCTGTGTTACCTGGCGAAGATGGACCAGAGTGGAGCATGTGTGCCCGCCGAGTTGCGCGAGACCTGGACACTGGACATTTGCCCGAAGATAGACCTGTCAACGAGATCACCGGACGTCAAAGGAGACGAGAAGTCAAGGGCTGGCCCGGGAAAATCGTTACCCGTTTCGCTTCCCGACCCATCGGGGGCGCTTAACCACGCAAGTGGGAATGCCGAGACTGTCGACGCGTTGACTGGTTAAAACGCCAGGCGTGCTTGAGGCCTGCGAGGCGATCGGGACAGTTGGACCCTTGGTAAAGAGACCCATGCTTTTTTTTTCAAACCGCGAGACAGATGGAAAGGCGCATGCATGGGATGACGTGTCAGGGACGGAGTTAGACGCTCATCTGACGCGAAAAAGCCATATTAGAAGGAATGGAGCAGTTCAAAAAGCACAGTGTACGAGTTGCTTGGGTCTTACCGGAAAGGGCCCGATCGGGACAATATGGACATACGTCCACAAGGATGAGGTCTCGCCAGGATGTCCGCCCAGGCAAGTATCGCAGCAGATCGCGCACAATTCCAAACATAAGAACGTCTTCGCAGCCGCGCCACCGTTAGAGGCACTGGCGCGGCTGTTCTCAATGGCAGCCACTGAAGCCATCGGATTCAAGAAGGGAGATCGTGATATTCATTGATGTTCGGCGGGCGTACTTTTGCGCGGAAGTCGAGGAGGATCTCTTCGTGGAGTTATTTTATGAGGGCCGCGAGCCTGGCGCGCCTGGAGGTTTCTCAAATCCATGGGTGGCGCGGCACGCCGCCAGTAATTCGGCAGATTGTTACGTGGATTTTGCTTGGGGCATTGTTTTCACCGGCGCGTTAGCATGTCCATGCGCGTTCAGACATCGCGCCAGAAGGATGTGATTATCCGTGCGCGGCGACAACTGTGCGTCGTTAGGGTACGACGCCGGACAGGTTCGAAGCGAAAGGAGAAGTTCGAGGCGAGGGTGAGAGGATAATTCGGTCCGGGAGCCAGGAAGGTGGAGGATCAGTCGATCAGGGTCTTGGGCCATAGGAACAGACCAGACGCATGTTGAACACGTAGTTTAATACAGTGTTTGTACCTCTTCAGCAAGACAACCAGATCTGATGAGTTACAGTGAGGAGGATGAGATGACTTACCCCCAGTTGATGTGAGCTGAAGAAGTATGAAGCGTTGGTGGCGAGAGCTATCTGACAGCTGTGACGCACGCCGCAAGTAGTGCTATTTATCTAGGCACCAGGTTACCCGCGGAAGTAACCACATGAGTGGGCACCGATTACGCCGGACGCAGGAAGTCAAGGAACTCCACGAGAGGGAAGGTAGTTCTGTGGGGTATGGAAGTACATCGTCGATCCATGGATGTCGACCCAGAGCGTCATTGCATTATCGTCTGACGAAGCAGAGTGTTATGGCACGGCGAAAGGATCGCCAGTGGCCCTAGTCATGCAAGTTGTATTATTGAAGTCTGTTGTTATTGAGGCGAAGTTGACCTTGAAGAGCGGTGCCAGCGCAGCAGCGGCTATAGCCATCAAGAGTGCGATAGGAAGGGGGGCGCACGTTCTCCAATCTGTGGTTTCATGGGAAAGTAAGGCGAGGAGACAGCGGAGTCGTCGGAGTTTCCACCGGAGAGAATCTGGCGGGCACGTTTACCAAGTACGTTGGCAGCGAAATGCTCGGGAAACACATGCGCGACATACGTCAGCTCCGCGCGGGGAGGCATATTTCGGCGAGCGCCAGCCACAGAGTGTTGGATGTCCGCGGCCGTTTGAAGTCAAGGAGTTGCTGCTGCTACCTTTCCAGTTTCCCGGGCCCTGCCAAGTTGCCAGCCGCCGATGTTGCGCGGCGTCTGACGGCCGCCCCGCTCCCGAGCGCGTTTCGCCCCTGGCTGGCGATGGTCCCGCTGCCGCGGCCGGGCGCTGTCCGGGGGGGAAGTCGCCGGGGGTCATTTCCTGGAACGCATGGCCAATCATGAAGTGAGTTGATCATGGGTTTGGCGGGCCAGCTGCGCGGCGCGACCGAGGGTGGCGCCCGCCGTTGCGTCGAGGAGGCCGATGCAAACCGCCGCGCGCGTCGCGCCGAGTCGGATTATGGTGGATCGCGATGCAGCTTCGCAGGGGGCGACCAATGCCCGCGTCCGAGTCGCCAGGGTCAACGAAGATATCATCGATATTTCTAACGAGCTTGATCTGCCCAAGGAAACGCGCCAGCTGCTCGAGGAGCAGGTTCACCGGCTCAAAATGGCGCAGGACAGCAACGAGGGCGCGCGGGCCGCGGAACAGTGCAACGTCGCGAAGAACGTGGCCAGGGCGCGGAGTTAGCCAATAAGGCCTCGAGGATCGTCGAGCGTCTGCCCGAGCCGGCCCAGGTTCGGGCAAAAGTGGGAGCTGCATCTCGAATGGGAGAGATATCCGACAGGGTGTGCCCGGCATGGCGATTGCGTCCACCGCGGCAAGTCCAGCGTCGCAGAGGTTGCCAGTTATGCGCGGTTGTTGTCGCCCTCTGGCGACCGGGCGTCTGGGTCGCCGCCCCCGAGCCCATCGCCGACCGACGTTGCTGAGGAGGACAATTTGGCCGAGAGGCGCAGCCGCCCCAGGTGCAAGATGAGCGACCGTTGCCCCCGCGGCGACGGCCAGAGCCCCAGTGGGAGCTCTGAACCGCTCGTTGCCCGAGGCGACCGGCGGCGCGTCGAGCAGCGGCGGGGCGTCGGCGAGTGGAGTTAATTTGCCTCTGGCGGCGCCTTCGCTGGCGGCTGCCGAAGAGATCAAGGGGGCGGGCGAGTTGCCGGCTGGCCCGCGCCAGCGTCCAGTTCCAGCCGACGAGCCCGCGGAGGGCCCCGCGTTTGCTGGAGGCGCTGCCGGGGCTATTCCCCTACCTCAGGCGGGCAATCTGCCGCCCGCAGAGGCGCCGATTGCGGCCGAGCAGACCGCTCGCGACAAGGTCCATGCCATCTTGAGGTCCCAGACAATGCCGCTGCTCACCTGTTTCCGCGAGCCACCGGTTAACAGCGACATGCGCGGTCCCGATGTCATTCCGAACCCGCGAGAGATGTCTACCCAGACGATGCGCACATTCTGGCGCAAGTACAATGGCAATTTGATCGGCGAACCAGCTCCCAGGTTATCCAGGCCTCCTAAATGGGGTCGGAGTAGATGGGGTCGGAGGATCGCGCCGCATCGCCGATGCATCGACGAAACGGCTCGATGCGGAGCCCAATTGTGTCCACGCCGACGGCGCCGATACATCGGCGACATCGACGATGCATCGCTGGTGCATCGCCGATGCATCGCGATGTATCGGCGATGCGGCTCGATCCTCCGACCCTATCTACCCCGACCCCATCTAGGAGGCCTCTAGGTTACTCGCGCATGTTCATGGAGGCGAGGTTACCCAGGGCGATAACGATAATTTCCAGTCCAGATTCGGGCCGTTATTCGGGGACATTTATCGGCAGTTACCCACGGCGCAGTTAGAGCCCCGCCTGCGCGGCAAACCCACGCGCAGAGCCGAACGGCGTCAGTTATGGGTTCAAACCATCTCAGCACCGCAATCCAAATTGTCCCGCGGTTGCCAGGCGCCCAGGAACCTTGCTGAATTACACCCGAGTTTCACCGCCCGCCCGTGTTCAGGGTTCTCGAGTCAGGCTCCAGAGTCACAGGCCTGCATCCAGGACCTTCCAGAGTTTCAGGGGGAGGAGTTGCTGAATTTGGTCGTTACCCGGTTTGGCATGTGCTAGCTTGGGAGCCCGTTCGTTATCGGTGTTAAGATATTGCGCGAGGAGTCTTGGAGTGACCGTGGGGAGATCGCCAAGGGCAGCATGGCCTTGGGTTTGGCGCCCAAGAGTTCGCCGAGCATTTCTTAGATATTGCCGATGGGTTAGAGGTCTTCTACCAGCAGTGCGACGCCATCGGGCATTGGAACCGGGGCGAGTTCCAGGCGGACCAAACGTTCGTTCCATCAGCGCGCATGTTGGCTCGTTACCTTTAACTATTCTGGGCGTTGGGCACCGCGCGAACCATCGTATGGGATCGCTGTTCTGGCAGGTGACGGTACCAGGTCGCGACTTTTACGCGTGGGCGAAATGCAGCCGCAGGTTGGGGAACTCTTGCGGTGGTTGCGAGCTCCGCCGCATGAGGCGCAAAAGTCCTCACTTCCCGCGTTACCTGCGCGCGCATGACCGCACCTCCCGGGAGGCTGCTGGTTTCCATGATCCCTTCACCGACAAGACCGCCAAGTTCAAGGGACATGTTGACGTCTGTGCTCGTTGCGGTTGCCGGATCGACATCGAGCAGTTTCAGAACGCGTGGTCGAGCACGGGCTGTTGTAATCCCAGCGATGCTGTCAACAGGTTGCCCATGCTTTGGTCCGATGACCACGGCGGTGACGCGAGGAGGGCCGTTGACTGGGTGCATTGGCCCCTTGCGCCTGGGCGTCGTCAAGACGCCGGCTGGTCAAGATCTACATCCTCATTTTCATCTACATGAAGATGTAATCGAACATGCTGTTACAACATACCGTTTTGACTATAGTGATCACTTGAACCTGTTACATTAGTTTGCACTCACGCCGAATTCGCTTATGTACATAATTATCCAGCTGAAGTTGTCAATTCGGGTCGGGTAGTTTGACAGTTACCCATCCGGGCGACGTTGATGTTCCATTTGCCCAGACCATTAATTTTGTTACCACCTTCCCCATCAGCCAGAACAGGCCGAGTGGGGTGTAAGTATAAGGAGGGTGACCGGGTCGGAAAATTGTGTCCTCTCGTTACCGAGCGTGCGTTGCGATCGACGCCGTTTGGTTTGAGTGATTGATCGTTAACGTTCGTGTCGAGCGCATCGGCCCGAGAAAGCATCATTATCGTTATCGTGCTTATCTTCCCCGTGGATTTGCAGGATGAGGACGAGGAGGAGGAGAAAGAGGGAGGAGGAGGAGGAGGAGGAAGAGGAGGAAGGGAGGCCTGGTGTCGGAACCCAGCCTTTGGGGACGCACGCCCGCGGGGAGGGCCGCATGGCCCGAAGGCCGCTTCCCTCCCGGTTGCCCCCTTTGCTTCGCCTTGGACCGCCTCGCCCCGGCCCGCTTTGGACCGCTTAGCCGCTTGTCGGAGAAGGTGAAAGTGCCCATGCCACTGCCCGTCCCGTCTTTTCTCCTTCTTCGGCCTCCTGGGAGGCCCTCGTCGCCACCGATGGGCTCGCTTCATAATTGTGGTCAGAACGCACACCAGGAAAAGGCCGTGGAGCAGCGGTATCGACACCGCTGCGTTTCCCAAAACCCATTTGCTTCGTCGTCGTCGCTGCTCGCCCTGGCCTGCCCGTCTGGGACCGCCCGACCGACCCGCCCAGTGTTAGATGCTGCCCGCCCGACCCTCCCGTTAAGGCCTGCTTGGTCGTTTGCGTCCCGCCTGCTTGGGGTTGCCTCGGGGGTCTCTGTGGGGCTTCTGGGGCCACGACGGGGGGAGCTACGAGATGTCAATTCGTATTGCCCCTTCTGGGCCTTTCTGGGGGCCTTCGTGGGCCGTCTTAGGGCCCCCGACCCGCCCGTTGGAGCCTGCCCGCCCGACCCCCGCGTTCTGGACTGCTGGCTCGTTTGCTTGCAAGCCCGCCCGCCCGCCTTCTCGGCGGTGCGGCTCGATGTGGAGCCCGATTTTCTCCACGCCGACGTCGCCGATGCATCGCGAATGCGTTGCCGATGTAGCGCTGACATCGGCGATGCGGTGCATATCCTCGGGCCCCATCCAGGAGGCTTCTACTCCGGAGTGGCGGATGCCAGGGCCAGGGCCATGAGGCCATGCTCCCCAGATTTCATGGTGCCCGTTCCACTGTTGGACGCGCCCCCTCTTGGACGCCCCCGACCTTCATGTCCCGCCCGCCCGACCGACCCGTCCACCAGGGGCCCCCTCCCGCGGCCCGCGGGCGAGGCGGCCCGTGGGCGGGCGAGACCACAGGCGAGAAGCAGGCCGCTGGCGACTTGGTCCTTAGGCCAAGCTGTCCTCCAGGGAAGCGGGCCTCCTTCTCCTCCCTCCTCCCTCCTCCGCCCTCCCTCCTTTCTCCTCTTCCTCCCCTCCCTCCCTCCACCCGCTGCTGCTGCTGCTGCTGAAGGCTATCCTGGTCTGTGACCTGAAGCCTGTGTCCCCTCGCTGCCGTGTGGCAGGGAGGGGATCACTCAGGAAACGGCTCGCTTGCGGCCGTTGGTGGGGCCGGCGAGCGGGACGACACAAGGGGGGGGGGGGAACACGAAAAAGGGGGCCGAAGCGAGGGCGAAGCGAGGGACCGAGCCAGCGAGGAGGGACGAGAGGGACGCAGGTGGCGGGCCGCGGTCCGGCGCGCTGGCCCCCCAGGGTGGACTACCAAGGGGGGGAAAGGGCGGGGGCGAGCAGGCCGAGGGGCCGGAAGGGGGGGGCACGAGTGAGTGGTCCGCCAGGGCCGCCGAGGGGATTCCATTGCTTGCTCCCTGCTGGCCCCGGCACATCCCGCCTGCGCCTCCCGCCTGCCCCCGCCCCCGCTCCCTTTCGGGCGCCGCTCTGGGGCCTCACCGGCTTGAGATCCTCGCTGTTGGTCCGGTTCTGATCGGAGCGGAAGGGGGTGTTGTCGTCCCCTCGCCTGCTTGAAATCTTGGCTATTGGTCGGTTCGTGTCGGAGCCTGGGTGGGTGTTGTCGTCACTTGGAAAGCGGTCGGTGTTGTCGTGGGGAGGTCGTCGGGTGCGTGTTGGGGAAGGGTGGCGTGGGGTGGGGTGGGGAAGTCTTCGCGCGGGTGCGTCATGGTGGGGATCCAGGGATGGACCCGGCCCGTACCACGAGCCAGTTGCCGATACGGCGGGGGTTGGAGAGGAGTGGTCGGCGTTGACCGAGTATTAGGCTGGTGTCGTTGCTGCAGGGTGCAGCTGTTCCCTGCCCTCGGTAGCCATGCGTGGGTGGGTGGCTGGGTGCAGTCTCTATGGTGCGTCGGCGAATCGCACGCGCCGAATGGGCCTACCATCGGTAGGGGCGTTGTCGGTTGGGAGGACTTCGGGCTTCAAGTTCCGAGGTGTTTGGGCGGGGGCATCGTCGTCGTCGGGTATGGGCGCTGGCCAGGGCGTCGGTGAAGCGATTCGTCGTGGGAAAGGGTCCGGAACGAGGGGCTGGGTGGGGCGTCAAGTGTGGGGTCGTGTGCGTCAGGTCGGCCGCTGAGTGGTCCAGCGCCTGGAGTCCCGCCTCCATCTCGCGAGTGATCCGGAGTTGCTGCTGCAGGGCCCTCTTGGCCCGTCGGCGCTCGTCGTGGAAGTGCTGAATCTGGGTGTCGATGGCGCTGGTGCTGGCGACGTCGCCGGTGTGGGCGCTGGCGGCGGTGCTGGTGGTGGCGATGAAGCTTTGGGTCCAGCGGGCCTCGAGGTCCCACAGGGTGGATGTCATCCACCTGGGGGCGCGGGTTGGGGTGTGGGGTAGGACGTCGCGGGTTTGGGGGTCGTGGGGCAAGGATCGAGCGTCGGCTCTGTCGGGTTGGGGTAGAAGGTCAGGTGGGGCAGCGGGTGGGGCTTCGGGCGTTGGGTGGTCGTCGGCCGAGGCGTCGGGTAAAGAGTGGGGCGGGGCGTAGGGGTGGGAGTCGGACAGGACGTCGGGTCGTCGTGGTGAGCCGTCGTGGGAGGGCAGAGCGTAGGGCAGGGAGTTCGTGGGCGGGGGCGTCTTGGTAGTAAGGCGCGTCGTCGTGGGGGGAGGGGCGTCGGGGCGTCGCTGTAGTGGTCGTGGTCGTCAGCGTCGTGGGGAGAGGCCTCGGGTCGTTCATGTCGGGGCGGGCACAGGGTGGGCCGGAGGGGTGTCCTTGTGGGGTGGGTCGGAGGGGCGTCCTTCCGGGTCGTCCAGCCGTCTGTGTAGGGGGCGCTGGCCGCGCGGCCGAGGCAGGTGCAGTAGGCCGTGTGGCGAGGCGTTGGGTTTCGGGAAGGGGGGTCGTCGCGGCAGGGCTTGGCGTCGTCGTGGGGGCCGTCGGGGCGGGGGGTCGCGGCGGGGGGAGCGTGGTCGCCCTCGTCGCCGTCCTCCTGGCCTTCCTCCTCCTTGCCATCGCCCTTCCTGTTGGTGTTGGCGTTTGCGTAGGCGTACGCGGGCGTCCTTCTGCCTCTGGTCGACGTCCTCCTCCAGCGCGCGCCCGACGTCATTCTCGTGGCCGAAGTCGAGGCGGACCTGGCGCGGGGCAGCCGCCTGGTGTTGGTCAGCTCTGGATTTCGTGGCGGATCTAGCCGTGGCGACCAGAGAGGGGCCTTCGGCGACGTAGCCCGAAGGGCTAGGTCTGGGGGGGGGGTCCGCCGAGGGGATCCCACGGGGGGATTCCCATCTTGTATTTTATTTCTTTTTGGCTACGGCCCAGGTCTACTCCAGGATAGAACGCCCAAGGGGGCCAGTCGGCGCTGTCGCAGGCTACGCTGGCCCCATGCGGGACCTCCCGGGCGCCTTCTTCGTCCTCGTTCTCCTGGTCCCTCCTCGCGAAGGCAGCCTGGTCACCTGGCGCGGGTTGCGTGCCGCCTGGGTCTCCTCGGCCGCGGGCGGGGCTGCGTGTCGGCGCGCCTGCCCCCTGGCTAACGCAGCCGCCGCGGTGGCCGCCAGGCAGCTCTGGGCGGGGCGGGCGACACGCACCTGTCAGCGGCGTCGGCGGCGGCGCCGTCCAGCAGCGCCGGCGGCGGGGCAGTCCAGCAGCCTGGTGGCGCGGCGGGGAGCTCGTCCTGCGGCACGCCCCTGTCGCGGTGAACCTCGATGATGATATATTTGGTGCCGGTGGGCTGCACGTCATTAATGTTGGTGTCGACGAAGGGTTGTTGTCCCCTGCTCGCGCCTTCGTTGTGCTGCTTGTCATGCAGGTGGTTACGGGCATTGCCCGTGTGTTGTAATGGTCCCTGGCACGCGAGTTGCATCACGTAGCAGATGGCGATGGGCCAGCCGAGCCGCGAGGCACAGGCCAACCTGCGGCAGGCCTTAAAGGCAGCCTCGCTGTCATGAGGATCTGTCTCCGCAGGTAATCTTGGTGGTTGCGAGGGCGTGGGCGGGGCGCTGGCTCCCGGTCGCGTGCACCCGGTCCGCCATGGCGGCGCCACACATGGGCGTCGCCGCGCCGCGGGCCCCGCCCGCCGCGGCCCCCCCCCCAGCGTAGGAGAGGGAACGCCTCCTCCGCCTCCTCCTCCGCCTCCTCCTCCTCCGCCTCCTCCTCCTCCTCCTCCTCCTCCCCCTCCTCCAGCCAGTGGCGGCGGCAGCGGAGACAAGAGGGGATCTAATGGCCAGCCAGGCCGTACACGAAACATGTGCTAAGCTAAATTGGCTTCGCACCGCACTAGCAGCAATTCCCCCTGCATGATCAGGGCGGGTAACAGCTTGGCAGTAATGCGCACTGCACGTACAGGCATCTCGACCCTGTGCTGCAATCAGGGAGTCTCCAAGCTGCTTGCTGGGGGAAGGGCTCCCCGAGCGAATGAGCCTCCTCCTCCTCCTCCTCCTCCTCTTCCTCCAGGGGGGCGGGCTCCAGCGAAGCGGGATCCCAGACTTCTAGCGTCTCGAAAAATTGGCAACGTTTTGTTGTCATCGTTTTCGGCCTCTCGGGGCCCCTACCAGGCTTCGGGACCGTCAAAACGACTCGGGATGAAAACCGGCCCTGGGGAAGTGGTCGAGAGTTGGGGGGCCCGTGTCTTGAAAAAATCAAGGCGCTAGATGTCTAAGACGGGCGGTCTCCCAGAGAGCTCCCGAAGAGGCCGCTGATGGCCCCCGAGAACCCCAGAGGCCGCTACAGCGGCGGCTCCCTCCTGAGCAGCCCCCGAACTGGCCTCCGAGGAGCCTCGGAAGAGGACGACGATATGGATCCACCTCGTTCTCCCCCCTCGCCCCCCCAAGCTAGAAGCCCTGCGATCCTGGCGTTGCAGAGCGACTCGGGAGGAAGACCTCGTCCTGGGGGAGAAGGCTCCGAGGTCCAGGACCCGCTTCCCTCGGGACCCTTTTTTTCTCTCTATGCTTGGAG
>CAUYUJ010015941.1:132500-277500 GCA_963575745.1 Prorocentrum cordatum
GCAAACCGTAGTGCAGGTCTTCAGGTCGATGAGGTTTTGCTTCGGCACGATGGCGAAGTCGGCGGGCCCGCGAAGGCAATTTACCGTCTTGTTGATTGTCTGGGCGTCGGCCACGGTGGCAACGTTGGCACGCCTGGCGGCCATGCTGACCGGGCAGGCGATGTCGACTCGCGTCTGAACGGCGAGCCAAAGCAGTTGGCCTAGAGTGTTTCGGTAACCAGACACCTCCCCCATTGACAGTTTGTCCCGCGGGGCGCGGCCCTTCGCGGCGGTGATCTCGTCAGGGTCCACCTGCTTGGCGGCGGTCACCTGCGTGGCGCGGAGCTCATCGTCCGTCTTGGAGATGATGCGGCCACAGTACTTGATAGTGCCGTCGACCTCCTTGAGATGCAACTTCTTCTCCAAGTTGCCTATGGCGCGCCGCCGCTCCGAGGCGTCGTTCCGCTGGGCAATCAAGAAATCGTCGACATGTGAGTGAACGGCCGCTGCGAAGCCTCTCGAATCGTAGAAGTAGTAGAGCCCCTTCTCGAGCCTGCTCTCGAGAAGACCGTGCTCCCTGAAGACCCTCTGAGCGTAGAGGTACGGCTGTCTTCCGGCATCGCGAGTGCCATAGATGGCGCCAGTCGCCATCGCGATCTCGCCGGGCAGTGCCCCTGGCGGCGGGTTCTTCGCTGGCATGCGAAGCAGCAGAAGCCTCTCGGCATTGCCGGGCTGGGGGTGGGCCGTCAAGGCGTCGTACGACGTGACATCCCAGCAAGATTTGTGAGGCAGCGGCGAGGGTAAGGTAAAATGCATCTCTAGATCCTGTCGGCGCATCCGCGCGGATCTGCGATTTGCCCCCCTGGCATTTTTGAACGGCGAGGCGGGCCTCCATGAGGTTAGGCCCTTTGCTGGTGAGCACCCAGCGCGTGACGCAGACGGCCCTTCTGGCCGCGCCTCTTGGCTGCCACCTGGACGTGGATTGGACTGTCACCCCAGGCCGCTACTGACCACCTGGTGGCGCAACGTTGCACATCGTTTTCGTGGTCCTCTTCATCTCCTGGGCCTCTCCTTGCCAGTTGGTGGCGCCTGTTGCACTTCGCCTACCTGGTCTTCCTCTAACCCTCGGGCGTCGACCCGGCCACGCCCCTCTCCACGCAGCGCTCGAGGATGGTGATTCTGACGCGCCGTTGACGGCAACGCCACTTCGCTCTCCCTCCTGGACTTCGCCTCCAGCTCCTGTCCAAGGCGTGCCTTTTCCTGTGCAAGCTCTTCGGCGCCGCCTGCGCCCCGCGCCCTCGGGCCGCCTGAGGCCCCGCCCGCCCGCGCCCTGTCTCCCCAATTAGTGCTTTGCGCCCCGCCTAGCTCTTAACCGGAAGAGGCCCGCTCTCGACCCGCAGACCAAAAAAGAGTGGTGTGGTTCCACAGGCGACGCAGTTGTCCGTGGTTTCGGCAATATAGGCAGTCCGCGTTGTGGACGACGTGGTAGTGGGCGTCGCTGCCGTAGAGCAGCAGGCCAAGGCAGATGCCATGGCGGCCATGAGCCGTGACCCCTCCGGGCGCCTTGCCTGGAGGCGCCGCTGTACGTCGATTTTATTCTTCGGGATAAGCATCGCGATGCGCTCCTGAAGCGTGGAGTCCTTCGTGGTATTGTTGACCGTTGGCAGCTGGTGCGTCTTGGTGTACGTAGTAGGGCCGGTCTTCGAGCTGTCGCTGCGACCTGTGCCCGTCATGGCATTCCAGTCTTCAGGCTGGAGCTGTATTGCGGGATGTCCCGCACTGCTTGCGACAAGCTTCTGAGTGGTGTTGCCGATGCGTATCTGGCCCTTCCACAGCGAAGTGACGATCTTGGAGGGCTGGATGAAGTCGCGGCCGATGAGTAACCCGAGAGTGGGACTGTCCACGACGCTGAAGACAATGCGTCCTGCGCGGCCGCAAGGCACGAGTGGGGCGGTGATGCGCCGCTTGCTGGGGAGCGCACCACCGTTGCCGATGCGGTCGACCTCGTTCTCTGGCTCCTCCAGGATCTGGTCGCCGAGGCCAATCTTCATGTGCTTGTCCTTGTAGCGGTGGTACCACTTGAGACCGGCGACGCAGAATAGGCAGGCGGTGTCAATGACGCCGATGCCGTCGTCGTTCGGGTTCATGCCGCTGTTGGTGGCGTTTATCATAGGCAGATCTGGAATGACGCGCTCAGAGACCAAGGTTTCCGGCGGCGGAGTGAGTGCCCCCCTCGGGATGAAGGGCGATCTCTTCGTCCCCGAATTCGACTTCCTCGGTGATGTTCGCCTGGCGGTGTGACCGTCCACCGCGTCTTCCACCCTTGGACTTGCTCTTGGGCGGCGCGTGCTTGCGGGCTCCAGGCGCAGGACGCTCCTTGTCGCTGGTCCATTGGCCATTCTCGCCGCAATCCCAACACTGAGGGGACTTCTTACGCTGGCTGGTCGACGCGGCCCTGCAGGTTCTTACCATGCGGGCGCCGTCGGTGGAATGCTTTCCCACGGCCCTTGGGAGCGCCCCGGGCCGACCGAATGGTGGCCATGTCCTCGGGGGCCCGGCCAATTCAGCCGCGGCAGCCTCCGCCTGCGCGGAGTCGTCGCCGTGGAACAGCTCGGGGATCTCCACGTTGGACGATTCGAGCACGGCGCTAAAGGCTTCTTCCAGCTCCGGTCGGACGATGTCTTGCATGTCGACCTCGGTGTTGTTGTCATCCTCCTCGCCTTTTGGCTCGTCGTCGTCCTCGGGCTCCTCCGCGATGTTGGTGGAGCGGGCCCGACCAGGTGGTGGTCGACGCCAGCTGTGACTGGGTCGCGTAGACGATGGGGCCCACGAGCGCGCGGGCACGCTAGCTTGCCTCTCGGGCGCGTGGAGGTCCGGGAAGATGCGAGCCAGCCCGCCGCGGATGCGCTGGTAGGAGTAGTTCTCGTCGGGCAAGTTGCCCACGACGCGCTCGCGGCGCTCGGCCGTCAACCCGGCCTTCCGGAGCATGAACCACCCCGCCACGTCGTCGAGCGCGTTGAGGTCCACATCGTTGTCGCGTAGTTGCTGTAGCCCGGCCTCGAAGCGGACGAGCCAATCTCTCATGCGTTCTCCACGGCGACGGTGATGCTGCGTCGACTCGAAGAACTTCTCGAGTGCCTCGCCCTTCTGCACGGGCTTCTGCTGTCCCAGGTGGGACTCGAGGTGTACCAGCACGTTGATGATGCCTTTGGGGTTGCGGTCGCGTCTCCTCTCGCTGGCATCCTCGATCGCTTCGTCGGCAGGCGGATTTAAGTCGGTCTCGGGCATGTTGAGCGCGGCCGAGCGGGCCGCGCCCGTGAGGCGGAGAGCCAGGCTGGATGCGAGACTTTGCGTCACCTCCAGGTTCTCGCTGAGCTTCCAGAGCTTCACTTCCTGCTTGAAGTCGCGCCACTTAGCAGGGTCACCGTTCCAGGTCGGGATGACCTGGTTGCTACTGTTGAAATTGTGATTGTCAGCCATTGTGTTGTAGATGCTGAAATTGAACTCGCAGACGTTCTCTGAGTTGTGGACGGCGTCGCTGACGCTATCGATGAGCTTGTAGATGCTGACGTTGACGTCGCAGACGTTATCTACGGTATAGACGACGTCGCTGACGCTATCAATGAGCTTGCAGATGCTGAAGCTGACGTCGCAGACGTTCTCTGTAGTGTAGACGGCGTCGCTGACGCTATCAATGAGTTTGCAAATGCTGAAGTGGACGTCGCAGACGTCTGGGTAATCGTACAGGTAAGAGCTGGCGTCGCTGCCGCTAGCGGAGTTGACCTTGTAGATGCTGAAATTGACGTCGCGGACGTCGAGGGTGTGGACAGCGTCGCTGACGCTATCAATGACCGTGTAGATGCTGAGGTGGACGTCGCAGACGTCCTCTGAGACAGCGTCGCTGACGCTATCGGGGGATTTGTAGATGCCGAAATGGACCAATGGACGTGGCAGACGTCTGGGGAGTACTCGTACAGGTAGATGCTGGCGTCGCTGACGCTGGCGGAGTAGAGCGCTATGCTCAGGCCTATGAGGGCTCGCATGACGCCACTGGGCGTCGATTCCGCGGTGATGCACGACGGCGTCGTCGTGGCTAATATGGAGGCGCGCGGCGCCGGCAGCTGAGACCCGCTCCAAGCTACCACCCCGATATGGATCGGCGCGCGGCGCCGAGGGAACTGTTTTGCGAAGCGCGGCTCGAAAAGATGGCGTAGCTCTTGCCAAGGGCCCTGTTTGAGAGATAGCGGTTGCGGACAGAGCGAGCATGAGAGAAAGAGCGGGGAAAGAAATAGCAGGGCCCTCGAGGCTTTTGGGGAATCCCTCTCGGGCCTCCTACATTCTTGGGGGGTGAGCTTGATTCACAGGTTCTGTGCCGGTGCAGCCCGATCCGCCGCGCACTCCGATTCGATGCCGATTGACTGGCAACGATGCTGATGACGATGACGATCCGCCGCGCTTTCCGTTTCGATGTTCGTTGACGATAACGATGCCGATGGCGATACGCCGCGCATTCCGATTCGATGCCGGCTGACCGATCGAGCGATGGCGACGACGATGGCGATCCGCTGCGCACTGCGATTCGATGCCGATCGGCCCAGCCTCCCCGAGGAGAACGAGGGCTGCCTCGTCTTCACGAGCGGGCCGCTGGGCGCCGGGGAGGGCTCCAGGCCCCTCTCCGCGCCGCGGTGGGGCGCCGTGGCTCCCGAGGGTTCCGTGGGGCTGAAGGCGCCGACGCCGCCCACGAGCGACGACGACGAGGACGACGACGACGATCGGGCGATCGGGGGACGTCAACTGGTCAGCTGATCACCTCTCCGATCCTGGCCGGGCCGATCCTGGGCCCACGATCGTTGTGCGTGTGCCTCCTCATTGGCCAGGCCAGGAGGGCGTATTGATCATTGTGTTGGCCAGGTGGCGTACCCCGAGACGAGGCGGCGGCGGCAGCGGCGGCGGCGGCGACGACGAAGACGACGACTTCGGGCGGAGGCGGCTGCGCTGGTGACGACACCGACGATTGTGATCCTGCGACGTCTTGAGTCCTCAGAGGTGTCCGAATGCGTCGGGACGACGACGGCGTTGGTCTGGTCCACCTCCTCGGAGGGCACGAATCCTGATAAAGATCACCGTATTTCAATGGTTGCCGCGGTTTGGCGGAGCCTCCCTGAAAGGCGTCGGAAGGGCACGCAATTTGATACATTATATTTCATTATGATGCCTGCCGCGGTCTGGCGGGGCCTCCTTGGAGGGCGTTGGAAGGGCACGAAACTTGATACATATCACACTGTTCCGATGCTCGTCGCAGTCGGGCGGCGCCTCCCCAGAGGGCTGGGGAAGGGCACGAAACCTGATGATTAACACGATGCTCCGATGCTTGCCGCGGTCTGGCGGGGCCTCCCTGGAGGGCTGGGGAAGGGCATGGAACCACTCGGTACTCCGATGCTTGCCGCGATTTGGCGGGGCCTTCTTTCAGAGCGTGGGTAACACTGTATTCTGATGATTGTAATGCAGCAGTCTGGCGGGCATCCCTGGAGGGCGTGGGAAGGGCACGAATCTTGACACAGATCGCTGTCTTCGGATGCCTGCCGCGGTCTGGCGGGGCCTCCTTGGGGGGTCGTGGGAAGGGCACGGCACCCGATGCGCACGATGGTCCGATGTTTGCCGCGGTCTGCCGGGGCCCCTCTGGAGGGCCAGGTGGCCTTGCTGAGGCTGGTGGAGTGGGGAGGGCACGACACCAAATACATGTCACCGTGTTCGGATGCCTGCCGCGGTCTGGCGGGGCCTCCCTGGAGGGCATTGGGAGGGCGCGAAGCCTGATAATTAATACCGTGCTCCGATGCCTGTCGCAGTCTGGCAGGGTCTCCCTGGAGGGCGTAGGAAGGGCACGGCACCCGATGCTTATCGATGCTCCGATGCCTGCCGCGGTCTGGCGGGGCCTTCTTTGATAACGTTGGAAGGGCACGACGCCTTCTAGAACACTGTATTAAGATGTTAGCCGCGGCCTGGCAGGGGGAATTTCGGCTCCAGATGGTATTGCGAGAACGCGCGACAATCTCCAGGAACGCCAGGAAACGCCCAGGATCGCACGGATCTCTGGTCTGTGGGGCATTTCTGACTAATTATTCCGACGGGAGGTCCATATGATAGTCTCCTAGGGCTCATGATATTGATGGCTCTAGGATGCCAAGATGCCAAGGCGCCACGACGCCAGGGATGCCTGGATGGCAGTCCCAGGATGCCAGGATGCTTGTGCAACCTGTGCGGCATATGGGGCCTGTGGAACATGTGGGGCCCGTGCGACCTGAGGGACTTGTGGGTCCTGTGCAACATATGGGACTTGTGCGACCTGTGGGAGCTGTGGGGTCAGTACCACTTGTGAAGTCTGCGGGGCGTGTGCGGCCTGTGCGGCCTGTGTAACCAGTGGGCCGCGTGTGCGACTTGTGGGGCCTGTTGGACATCTTAGCGTCGCTCGAACGTGTGCATGTCTTTTCGGTGGGGACCATCGATGAGCATCTTGGATCGTCTTGCGGAAATATTGCACGACTCCGGCAACTGCACGGCGACTGGACGTCCGAACGATGACAATATTTGTATTTGTGAAACTCTATTAATTTTGCGGGGCCGTGCCAGCATTCTAGAGATGTCAGGGATGCTGATGATGCTGATGATGCTGATGCTGATTATGATGCTGGTGATGATGTTGCTGTTGATGACGATGACGACGATGGTGATGACGATGACGATGATGCTGATGCTGATGCTGATACTGACCACGATGGTGGTGATGATGATGATGATGATGCCGATAACGATGCGGGTGAGTGTGATGATGATGCTAATTAGGTTGTTGATGATCATGACGATATCGGAGACGATGCTGATGATGCTGCTGGTGATGCTGACGACGATGGTGATGCTGGTGTTGGTGATGCTGACGATGATGATGATGCTGATGCTGATGCTGATGATGACTATGGTGATGCTGCTGTTGATGATGCCGAAGATGATGCTGGTGTTGATGGTGACGACGACGACGACGACGACGACGACGATGATGATGATGATGATTATGATGATGATGATGATGATGATGATGATGATGATGATGATGATGATGATGATGATGATGATGATGATGATGATGATGATGATGATGATGATGATGATGATGATGATGTGATGGTGATGGTGATGGTGATGGTGATGGTGATGGTGATGATGCTGATGTTGTTGATGATGATGGTGATGGTGATGGTGATGATGATGCGGTGTCTGCGCTGAGTCGGGCACTTGCTGAGCTGGGGCGGGGCGAGGGCTTGCCTGGGCCGGCAGCAGGCCGCACCTCTGTCTTGAAACCGGTTGAACGCGAGTTTTTTGCCAGGCGGGTTCGGCGCGCGGGGCGCCCCCCCGATGGCTTGGACCCTCGAGGGGCCGTTCTTGAGCTCCTGGGGGTCGAAGATTATACTGGGATTCCGTGCCTCCTAGCGTCTCTGGGCGCGGGCAGGTTGTCTCTCCCGCAGCTTGGTTTCCAGCCTCGGCCCCCGGGCGAGTTTTTGGCGGTTCGAGGCGCTGAGTTCATTCGGGAGATTTCTCGCGAGATTTTTTTGCCTGAGGAGCAGCATCGCAGAAACCGCGGGGGGGGCTGGGCTCGTGGGGCCCCGCAGCGACCCGCGTCTGCGTTCTAGAAAGGTCTATGAATCATTAGTGGCCCGCCTTCTGGCCGCTGGTCTGATTGAGCTCAGTCTTTCGCATGTGATTCGGGCGGGCCTGTTTGCTGTCTGGAAGTTCGACGGGGCCAAGCAAAGACTGACGCTCGACGCTCGGATTTCTAACTGCAGTTCCGCGGGGCCCGAGCCCCCTGGCCTCCCAGCGGCCAATTCGTTTTCGAGGTTAGTTCTTGGAGAGAATGATTTGTTACATTCGGCTTCCTCGGACTTAACACACACACACATACATACATATATATATATATATATATATATATATATATATTACACCGTGGAACTCTCCGACCCCCTTGGGCAGTTGTTCACGAGGGAGCCCCTGGGTGCCAAAGACTTGATGATTTCGGATGTGAGCGGAATAACTGTGGAGCCCTCGACGCTGGCGTGCCCTCGATCTCGGACTGCGCCGATGGGGTGGTCTCATGCCGGGCATGTCTGCCAGTATGTCGCCGCGTCGCTGATTCGCGAATCGAACCCAGATAAGGATGGGCTTCTGGTTGCGGACCGGGAGATCACCCCGTCTCTGGAGGCGGGGGCTGGCATTCCATATATATATATATATATATATATACATGTGGACAACATCACAATATTTCCTAAGGCGGAGGGGGCATTCAGAACAAGATCAATGACCTTATGGAAGAGAGGGGTTTGATCGTGCATGGCAAGATGGTCGATCCAGACGTCCTCGAGGCTCTGGGCTGGGAGTTTCGCCGCGACGATCGTTGCGTCGCCCCGAAGAGGCGTTACCTTTGGCGCCCCTGGCTTGCACTGTTTCATGCTCTTGAGCGCCGGCAAGGGAGCGGTCGACAGCTCTCGCGGCTGGTGGGCCACTTCGTCTCGATGGCCCCGGAAAAAAGAGGGACCTTGTGCTGCCTGAGCGCGGTCTATGCTTTCATGTGTAGATGCCCCGAGGAGGCGGTCACCTTCTGGCCGTCGGTGGTGCGAGAACTTCGTTGGATTCAGTCCTTGTTGCCCCTCCTTGTTCGCGATCCTGGAAAGCCTTTCAGCAGTCGGGCGTTGGCCTGTGACTCTTCAATGTGGGGAAAAGGGGGCTACTCGCGAGACGATTCCTGTCGACGTCGTCCAGGGCCTGGCCCAGCACTCCGAGCGTCGGCGTCATGGAGGTTCCGCGGGCTCCTGAAAGGTGGGGGCTCTCTCGAGCAGGCTCTCGGCGGGGCTCTCATGTTTGGGGGTTTCATGGAAGACGATTTCGCGGAGGAGGGACTGGTGCCGAATTTGCCGATTATGGGAGGGGTGGAAGGGCGTGGCCTTTTTGGTGGTTCGTGGAGGGTTCTACATCGTCAGCGGTGCAGCCCTGGGATACCGTGCCCTGGTCTGGTGTATCCGTCATTTTACACAATCTATTGCTAGCTGGTCTCAGCGTCTTCTGATCATCAGTGTCAGTGTGGCCGCGCTTCGGCCCGAGGCCTGGCGCGGCCTGTCCGCCAATTCTGTTCGGCGGTTCATCGGACAGATGCCGCGGCGGACCTCAGGCGGGTTGCCTCCGAGCTCAACCCAGGGGGCGCCCCCTCTCGCGGAACAAGTCAGAGTTGGAGCCGTAGTCCAGCGCCGTCGGCTCCCATCGCCGCGTCGTGGCAGCGGGCCCGAGATGGGGAGGGGGAAGGGGCCGCGAGGTGGGAGCCCGCCCAGCCAGCTGGGCGCCGCAGGCGGCCGACCCGCGAAAGGCCAGCCGCGGCTCGGCCCGACCTGGCGACGGTCGAGACAGGGAAGTCCCACCCGGAGGCGTCCGAGCGGAAGAAGACGCGGCTCAGCTTGCACGAGGCCGAGCGCTTGGCATTGCAGTCGAGCAGCAGGTCTTTCCTCGAGAACGGGAGCGTCTCCCGCCCGGTACAGATGCAGTGCAAGATGGCGCTGGGCCGGTTCACCAGAGATCAGAGTATTCGTGACCTGCGCGCCGTGGCCAGAATTCCCCGCGCACTCGATCGGCTGCTCAAGTGGCAGCAGGGCGAGTTGTATTTCGAGGGGGAGCTGGGTACGGCAGGAGACATCTTGGCGGCAGCTATCAAGTGGAAGTTCCCGCAGCATGGCAATCCTCGCGGCTGCCGATCCCAGCGACTTTGGTTTTCGGCTTGGCCATGGTGATAAGCCACCACGGGCGCCTGGCGGCCGGCCTAGGGAACCCCTAGCCTTCCACCTCTACCTGAGGCCGTCGGAGATGCTGCGCGCGAGGTGGCGGCGGTGGCCCCCGCCGCGCGGGGCCGGCCGAGGCGGGGCCGACGGGTGGTGCCTCGCATTCCGCCCGCGAGAGGACGGGGTCCAGTCGATTGCCGACGAGTTCGACGAGAACATCTCAGTCGACTCAGAGGGCCACCTCAGCTTGTTGAACAGGGTGCTGTCCGTCAAGCACGCAGAGGCGAAGCGGGGGAACAGTCTGGATCAGTTCCCGGTCGACGACCTGGGCGCCAAGTCCTGCCTCGCGGCGATCAAGGAGGCTGGCGAAAGGCCGAGCTTGCCGAGGCCGCCCGTTGCTCGCCAGCTTCGTCACGCGGGGCCAAGTTACGACCTGCCCCAGAAGATTCGCAAGCTGCCCGAGGTGAAGGCCCGCGGTCGCTGGCCCGCGGGCTCGCCAGTCCGCCGCTATGCGAAGCAGAATGGGATCAACGAGCAGATCGCCGCGCTGCCGCCCGAGGCCCAGGTCCACTGCGACAGCGCTTGGTCAACATTGGTGATGTCCTCTTGAAGCGATGTGCCCCCTCCGCGCCGCCGTGGGCGAGGGGGGGATGCGCCTGTCCCGACTGGCGATCCAGGTCTTTTCAGGATCTGATAGTCGGTCCACCGCTATGCGAAAGTGAGGATATCTTGCCATAGAGGTTACCGTGGTTCATGGATCACATAGTGATGTCACGAGCTCGTCATTCTCCAAGCTGCTTTTTCCGTTATTCAACTCAGGTGCTATCTGGGCCGTGCATATCGGAACTCCGTGCTGCAATGCAGCTTCGCCAGAGCTCGAGGTCGCGGTTCAGGGCCCGGAGCTTTTCGGATTGCCGAGCAGCCGCGGGGCTTTGATAGCTAGCTTCTATCGAATGCTGGCAGCGACAAATTTCTTACAGGTAATCTGCTTACTGACTTCTCCGCTCGGTTGTCCGAACGACGTCGCCTTCGACGAATCCCATGTTCGTTGGAGAATCCCCACACTCCAATGTTGCGGTGTCTTCCGCAGTAAGGCAACCTGGCCGTGCGACAGGATGCGCGGATAGATGCATTGACTTCTGCATGGGCGGCTGATGACAAGTCGCATCGATCTCGATCGTGTAGTTCGCCAATGCACATCTCGCAGCGGCATAGGCTGCCGCGCGCTCCGCGCCCATCAGACCCTGGAAGGGAAAGATGAGCACGAGATCTTCTGGACGATTGCTGAGCCCTTCACAGTTGTGCTCTCGAATGTCGGCAGCAGTGGATGCTAGCAATGCTTCTTTGGGTTTTTACCTAACAGCGAAAACTGATAGGTTTTTAGTGGGCTCAAAAGAAAGCATCTTGACTCCCCAGGGGGGTCTGGGCGGGTGCCGGGAGAAGCCGGGGAACCCAGGGGTTCCCCGGGACTTTTATAGATTCTTATAGTTCCCTATGGATTCTTATTCTTCGTGTTCCCAGAACACCATTCCCAAGCCACATTTTGAATGCCCGAAGCCAGCTGTAGGCCACTTCGTGTTCTTCGTGTTCCCAGAACACCATTCCCAGGCCACATTTTGAATGCCTGGAGCCAGCTGTAGGCCACTTCGTGTTCTTCGTGCTCCCAGAACACCATTCCCAGGCCACATTTTGAATGCCCGGAGCCAACTGTGGGCCACTTCGTGCTCTTCGTGTTCCCAGAAGACCATTCCTGTACCATAGTTTGATTGCCCGGGGCCAACTGTGGGCCACTTCGTGATCCTCGCTCTTCCAGAACACAAGTCCCGTGCCATATTTTGAATGCCCGAGCTGAGGCAGGCTGGGGCTGAGGCTGAGACGCGCCGAGGCAGGCTGAGGCTGAGGCTGAGGCAGGCTGAGGCTGAGGCAGGCTGGGGCTGAGGCTGACGGCGGCCGAGGCCGAGGTGGGCTGGGGCTGAGGCTGAGGCAGGCTGAGGCTGAGGCAGGCTGAGGTTGAGGCCGAAGCAAGCCGAGGCAGGCTGAGGCTGAGGCTGAGGCTGAGGGAGGCGGAGGCAGTCTGAGGCTGAGGGGCTGAGGCCGAGGCAGGCTGAGGCCGATGCAGGCTGAGGCTGAGGCAGGCTGAGGTCGAGGCAGGCTGAGGCCGAGGCAGGCTGAGGTTGAGGCCGAAGCAAGCCGAGGCAGGCTGAGGCTGAGGCTGAGGCTGAGGGAGGCGGAGGCAGTCTGAGGCTGAGGGGCTGACGCAGGCTGAGGCTGAGGCTGAGGCAGGCTGAGGCTGAGGCAGGCTGGGGCTGAGGCTGACGGCGGCCGAGGCCGAGGTGGGCTGGGGCTGAGGCTGAGGCAGGCTGAGGCTAAGGCAGGTTGAGGCTGAGGCTGAGGCAGGCTGAGGCTGAGGCCGAGGCTGATGCAGGCTGAGGCTGAGGGGCTGACGCTGAGGCTGAGGCAGGCTGATGCTGAGGCCGAGGCAGGCTGAGGCTGAGGCTGAGGCGAGCCGAGGCAGGCTGAGACTGATGCTGAAGCTGAGGCAGGCTGAGGCTGAGGCTGAGGCTGTGGCTGAGGCTGAGGCAAGCTGCGACTGAGGCAGGCTGAGGCTGAGGCTGAGGCAGGCTGAGGCTGAGGCAGGCTGAGGCTGATGATGAGGCAGGCTGAGGCTGAGGCTGAGGCCGAGGCAAGCTGCGGCTGAGGCCGAGGCAAGCCGAGGCAGGCTGAAGCTGAGGCTGAGGCTGAGGTTGATGCAGGGCAGGCTGAGGCTGAGGCAGGCTGAGGCTGCGAGCTTGAGGCCGAGGCAGGCTCAGGCCGAGACGCGCTGAGGCTGAGACTGAGGCTGAGGCTGACGATGAGGCCGAGGCAGGCCGAAGCTGAGACAAGGGTGAAGCTGAATGGGGGGAGGGGAAGGGGGGGGGGGGGGGGGGAGGAGGGAGGCTGAGGCAGGCTGAGGCCGAGGCAGGCTGAGGCCGAGGCAGGCTGAGGCCGAGGCAGGCTGAGGTTGAGGCCGAAGCAAGCCGAGGCAGGCTGAGGCTGAGGCTGAGGCTGAGGGAGGCGGAGGCAGTCTGAGGCTGAGGGGCTGACGCAGGCTGAGGCCGAGGCAGGCTGAGGCTGAGGCTGAGGCAGGCTGAGGCTGAGGCCGAGGCAGGCTGAGGCTGAGGCTGAGGCAGGCCGAGGCAGGCTGAGGCTGAGGCTGAAACTGAGGCAGGCTGCGGCATCTGTAGGAATCCATAGGAACCCATAGGAATCCATAGGGCAGCCTTAGGAATTCGTATGCAGAGTTAAGCATCCTCAGGAATCATTAGGAAACTTTTGGATTCCCAAGGAATCCTTAGGAATCCTGAGGAATCCATCGGAATCAGGATTTGTAAGAATGCCAAAGGTTTCCTACGGATTCCTAAGGATGCCTCAGGATGCCTTAGGAATCCTTTAGGAATCCTTTTTTAGGAATCCTTAGGGTCCCATTGGATCCTAAGGCCGTTGCCACTGCGACTGCCGTTGCGAATGCGATTGCGACTGCGAGAACAGCAGAATTCTACAATTGGATTCTCGCTTGAATCTTAAGGGGGACGCTTCCAGATATGCGTGTGCACATCGCTGTTCGGTTGCTTTGCCAGGATAATTTCAATAACATGTCAATGATGCTGGTGTGACCCCACCCAACCCTACCCAAAACGCAAGTTCGAGAATGATGTTGATTCGTTTGCTGGCTCGCCTGGGGAGGTGGTTCCGAGGCGGCGCTGGGCCGCCTCGCTCGCCGCCCGGGCGCAAAGCGCATTGATTCGAGCGACCGTGTGAGAAAAGATGGCATCGGGAGTTCAAGATTCCTAACTGGTTGTTGGTGATCTTATTCTCCTGAGGCTTTCGCCGCTCCGCGGTAGTCTTGGGGGTCGGGGGGGGGTCCGAACCGTTTGGGGAGGGGGGGGGGGGGGGGGGCAATGCCAGCGCGTTGTACCTTTGGAGTTTGAATCGAATGATGCGACCGACCTCCTGCTTTCATCCGTGGCTGCGTGGCTCCGCCCGCCGCGCCTTTTCAAGCAGATCTTGATGCGTTTGCTGGCTCGCCTAGAGAGGTGGCTCCGAGGCGGCGCTGGGCCGTCTCGCTCGCCACCCAGGTGCAGCGCGTATTAGTTCGAGCGACCATGTTTGAAAGAGGGCCTCGGGAGTTCAAGATTGATAACTTGTACCTGGTGATCTTATTATCCTGAGGCTTTTGCCGCTCCGCGGTAGTCTTGGGGGTCGGGCGAGTTCCGAACCATCGGTCCTGCCCCGACTCCTCCTGTAAAGCTCCCACGGCAAACTGATGTAGCATCCGTTCTGCCGCGTTTACGCAGTGAAGTTGAAGGTGCAGGATGTGCTCTGCAGCTTCTTTGTTAAAAAGGGTTTTCTGCGCGGTAGCGGAGCAGTGGCTCCCTGCCCATGGCGCCCGGGGGCCTTCGCGCGCCTGCGCGGGGGCGCCGCCGTTCCGGGCCGCGCTCGGGCGTCGCGGGCGGCGGCCGCGCGTCGGGCGCCAGCTTGTCGGTGGGCGGCAGATGTCGATCTTCGTGGATCACCGCTCGGCAGACACTGGCGCGGAGCTGTTGGCGCGTGGAAGTGTTTGTTGCTTTCCTGCTGACGGGCGCAGAAACTTTCGATGTTGTGGTCGCACCTTGCGCAGCACGTGCGCCGATCTAGCTGGGCCGCTTCGCCTTGACTAAGCTGCGCGCGTGGGTTGAGCAGCTATTCAACCATGACGCAAACTTCAGCAAACAGCTACAGCAGCAACTGCAAAAGCTCACGCGGGAATTGCAGAGGCAACGCCAAACCCAATGACTGGGCTTGCCAAGCAGCGGAGGGATACGGTTCAGAATCTTGCCGACGCTACAGCAGACAGGGGGGAGGCAAGTTCGTCGGCATTCCCTGGTGGACACGAGGGGCCGGGGAATCCCGTGGTCTTCAAGAGTGTTAAGGGCAAGTTCCTGGAGTGGTATCGTAAGACGCGTGCGTACCTAGTGGCAGTATTCGGTGAGCAGTCAAGACGCGTGCTGGAGTGGGTCGAAGATCAAGCTCAAGACACCACGCCGATCACGATCGAGACAGTCCGGTCGGGGTTGAGGGGTCAGACGCGGGGGGATACGTTCCAGTTTTGAAGGAGTAGGTCAGCCAGTCGTGCGCAGCCCTCGAGGCCCGCAGAGGGCGAGATTTTTTCCATCGTGCTCAACGCTCTGAGGGGCAAGAGGAGGGCGTTGCTCAGACGGGCCATGACCCCTCTGCGCTCCACGCCCGCCGATCTTCGCGGTGGGCTAGAGGGGCGGGAAGGACATGTCCGCTTGTGCGAGAAGAGGAGGGCAGGCGGAAATGCCGAGGGTGTCGAAGACGACGCGAAGATGGCGGCGCAGGAAACAGTCGTGCCGGAGGAGTTGAAACTGCACCTGGCGATGAATAGGGCCAGGCTGGGCACGTCCGACAAGATGCCCGACGAGAGCCCTGCGGCTTCCTGAAGTTCGGCAGTCGCAAGGAGCATTCAAAAGGATGCAGAAGGGCGATCTCGTGGGCGTGGATCCCCCGCTTCTGTCACCACCCACCAACCCACCCCACCCCAACCCGAAGGCCTCGATTTGCCCTCCATTTCCAGTGGGGGGGGGGGCCGGGGAACGTCGAAAAAAACGCATGGAATCCGTGCCCCCCCAACCCGGGGGGGCGGCGGGGCGGGCGGGGGCGCCGTCGCGAGGCGAAAGTTTGCCGATGCAGATCATGCGGCGGCAAGGCGGCCCGGGCAGTGGCAAGTCTGATGATTTGAGGAGCAAAGGCAATTCGGAGGGTGACAAAGGCAAGGGCCGGGGCTCTCGATTACTGGCAGCGCGGCTTTATGGGCGTCGCGTCGAGATCGGGCGTGCGACGGGGGGGCGACCGCGATGTCCGCGCCGCCCCTGGTAGCGAGGTCGGGTGCCGCGTCGGTTGTCCGGCGGCCCCCGCGAGGCTGCCAAGTTCGAGGCGCGCGGCGTTCATTCCCGATTTGGGTCGCCCGCTGGGTTCCCGGTTTCCCGGGTTCCCGGTTCCGGGTTTCGGGGTTCCCGGTTCCGGGCCGATTTCGGAGGGCGGCGAGGTTCCTGTGTTCCCAGGTTCCTGGTCGATATTCTTATCGATCGGTCTCACCATCGATTTCATTGCCCATTTCTCTATCGATCTCACCATCGATCTCGCAATCGATCTCACTATCGATTTCACAAGCGATCTCACTAGAGATCGCATGAGCGATCTCGCGATCGATCTTATTATCGATCTCATTGAATCGATGTCACTCTCGGTCTCGCGATCGACCCTACAATCGTCCTCTATCGGTCTCATGATCGATCCCACAAAAGATCTCAATATCCTTAGTCTGAATTGTCAAATCATCCACTATTGGGTTTTTTCATATGTAATTTTTGAGCTCGACATCGCAGTCGCGACGTTCCCGCGGCCGACGCGAAGGGCCATGCGGGGGCGCGGCGGACGCGGCGTCTACCGACGGCGCGGCCTCGGGGCCTCGGGCGGGATGATGCCCGACGATGGCGGCGTCGAGTTCGAGGGCCGTTCCGAGCGGGGCGAGCCGGCCGCCGCGAGAGGGCGGCTCGCGGGCGCTGGCGCGCCCCGGGGGCTCCCGCAAGTCAAGTGCACCGCGCTGGGCGGGCTATGCGGCTGACCGCCGGAGGGGGGCGCGCTCTGCCAAGTTGCCCGGAGCTTATCGCGCGCATCAGCGACATGACCGAAGGGGCCATCTGGCGCGAGAAGGGCGTCGCCCCGCTGCGCCCAGCGAGGGGAGTTCACATTGGATATGCGCGGAGAAGTGGCGGAGGTTCCGGGCGCGATCGTCGAGTTCGATTCGGGGGGGCACCGCCTAGGGGGCGGGCCCTGTCCCTCGGTTGATGGCGTGCTTCTCGGGCCCTAGCCAGCAGGCCTGACCGCGCGGCCGTCGGGGGCAGGCGCTGCGGCAGGGGGCCCGAGCCGAGCGCGGTTGGAGCCGGTCGCCCCCGCGCAACGAGGCGCGCGCGAGAGGGCCCGCGCGACCAGAGATCGAGAACAACGCCGCGTCGCGGCATGCTGCGTTCAGATCTCGGCGCGAGGGGTGCATCGCGACGGCAGGCCTCGCAGAGATCGGCGCGCCGCGCAGATTGGGACGGAGCGCGGACTGATCTGGCGGCCAGCGTCGAGTTTCGGAGGAGGGCGCCGGCGCGAGGCCGAGAAGGTCGCCGACGCGGGGGATCGCGATTTCAACCCCGCGCCGGTCGCGTCAAAGTGGACGTTCAAGTTCAGTGGGGCGAAGGCGGTGAATTACAAGACTGCGTCAGACTTAGTTGTCAAGTGGCTCGCGGCCCCCCTGGGGCACCTGGGCCGCCGTCGGACCCGCTTCGAGTCTGACGGGGGGGGCGGGCGCCCGCGCGATCAAGAACGCCGCGATGGAGGCCGTCGGCAAGCAGGTCGAGCGCGCCTCAGTGGAGTCGCCCACGGGCGAGGACAGGAGCAACGGGGGAGTTGGGTTGACGGTCGAGGTGGTCAAGAAGGTGATCCCGGCGAGTTTGGTGGATCTGCAACGTGCTCTTGGGCTGGTCGATCGCCCCGCCGTCGGGCGGCCGCAGCAGTTCGCGGCGGACTCAATCCCCAAGTTCAGGGTCGGCGCGGGCGGCGGGGGCGAGGAGGCGAGGGGGGGCGCCTTGCCCTAGCGGGGGGTTCAGGGGTCTTCTACTGGCCGCTTGGCGCGAGGAGCGCCCGCGGCGCGCTTGCGCCGCAGATGCGCCCTGGGCGCGTCTGTGAGCGTCGCCGCGGGACTGGGGCTTCCTTCGTCGTGGCTCGGGCCAGCGCCGCGAAGACGCGCGCGCTCAACGGGCCGCCGGAAGAGCAGGCTGCGGGCCGCGGATGAGCGGGCCCATTGTCATGAAGTTCATGGGGAATTGAATGGCGAGCGGGCGCGGGAAAGGGGGGCGCGACGCAGCCATCTGGAGGAGGTCATGGCTCAGGAGGGACATCGAGAAGCGCGGACAGACCCCGGGGCGCCCAGGCTGCGCGGGCGTGACGCCCGGAGGTTTAGCGAGCATTTCACGTCCGCAGGAATGTCGCGACCGCAACGCGGACGAGACGATGACCGACGAAGCCTGTCGAGCGCGTCTTGCTGGGCGCCGTCTGCGAGCGAGCGCCCGCGAGGGCAGGCTGGAGGCGCCGCCATCAATGCCCAACCTGGCGCGGCAGTCGAAGGCAGCGGCGGGCCAGCTGCAGGCGATGTTGCAAACCTCCGAGCCCAATGCGCACAGACACCACCGCCGCCAAGATCTGCAAACATCCATGAAGCAGCGTTGCTCAAGTGGGCAGTCCGCAGCCCCCCCACTCTGTCCTTGGGGTCGAAGCAGAATGCATCCAAACACCCGCGGCGGTGGTGTGCGTATCTAATTTTGTTGGGGGGGGGGATTTATACGCGCCGCCGCCAGGAAGTGCTGTTTCTCCTTCGGGAATTTCCCCACCGCGGCCCCCCCGCGCCGCTCCGCGCCCCAGCTCGCTGCGGGGCCGCAGCCTAGTCCGGCGCGACCTCGGCTCCAACCATTTTTGCGATTCTTTGGTTTTCGGGCGGTGGTGGCGCGTAAGGATTGGCCTCGCAATCCGAGCGCAACATGTGACAGCCGCCAAGATCGGGTATAATCTGCGATCCGATTTGGTGCAGTTCTGCTCTGGTGGGGGACCCGCGGCCCCCCTCCCGCCGCCAGCGGCAGCCGGGCTGCCCCCTCTCTTGAGGACCGAAGCAGAATTCTCCAAAGCAGGCTCGGTGGTGTGGTGCGTATATTTTCGGTTCCAAAGGGAGAGTAGTTTGACGCGCCACCACCAAGTAGTGCGGCTTTTGATTCAGGGCCTCCCCTACCGCTGCGCCCGCGCGCTGCGCCGCAATCCGGATCGCCGCGGGGTCGTAGTGCCGTCTGGCTTGACCTCGCCTTCAACTATGAGGTGGCGGGAGGTGGCGGTGCGTGGAGGTGGCGGGAGGTGGCGCTGCGTGAAAATTGGCCTCGCGCGCAAGCTCGGACCCCGGTGGCGCTCTCAGGGCGCATGGCCAGGAAGTGCGGGGCTGGCCAGGATGCCGGCGGAGCCCGCGGGAGCCCGCGAGAGGGTTGCGAGCGCGACCCGAGATCGAGGTCGAGATCCTCAGCCGCGAGCCGCTGCTGGTGCACGACGCAAGCGGGCCTCTTGGGCGGACGAGGGCCATTGGAAGATGGCCGTGGGCGGGGGGCCGGCGGCGGACGCGTCGCAGCCGTCGGGGGTTGGGTCAGCGCCCGTCGGACTGCGGCCAGCAGGTGCTACAGGAGCCCCGCGCCCAGGGGGCCGCCGAAGGTCGGGCGGCGCGGGGGGCCCGGCCGGGCTGGCAGCCGCAGCCGGTAGCAATGTGGACATCGGCGCTTTCGACGAGGTCAGGGGCCAGACGCACGGCGTCGGCTTGGCGGAGGTCTACCCCCCAGGAAGACTCCATGATGAGGCGCCTGGGCCAGGCACGGCGGCTGGGCAAGCGGCTGATCTCACCGCGGGGCGGGGCCTGGGATAATAGAAGCATCGCGCCGGAGCAAATGGGCTAAGACGGCGTTGCGGACATCGCTTCTGCCCCATGCGCCGTTCTGCCCCTGCTCCTTTCAAGCGCTGAGCGACAGTGGCGGGGCCCGGAGGTTCATGCGCGCGAGACTTCCGAGGGCGAGGCGCTCGTGGAGTTCGCCGCGCAGACGGGCGAGCGGCGGCGTCGACGAGGTGCTCTAGTTCTTCGCGGACATCTTTGGTCTGCCGCATCCTGGGGGCGACCCCGTGCTCGACGCGTTCGTGGCCTTCTGGCGTCGACGCGACGCGCGGATCCGCGCGCGGGCGGGGCTTGCGGTCGCGTCGGCCCGATGGGCGAGAGGCTTTCGCTCGCGAGGAAGAGGTCCTGGAGGGCGAGTGCCGACGTTCTTGGGGGGGGCGGCGGCCCACGCCGACGTGCGCCCCCAGTTTGGGGCCAGCGGGGGGCAGCGCAGAGGCGCCCGCCGCGGCTGGTGAAGGCCATTGCGAGGGGGCGCCAGGAAGAAATGAAACGAGGAGAATCGCTGAGTGACGGGGCAGGTTGGACTGGCGGACCGTGACCTCGCGGGGGGGGGGGGGGGGGGGGGTCGAGCAGGAAGAGGCCCACGCGCGCGACGCGCGCGGTGGGCTTTGGGGCCCGCGGCGCGTGAGAGACGCTAGGCGCGAGGAATTTGAGCGGCGCGGAAGTCGATGCTTCTGCCAGGGTTCCATGGCGGGAGACGGGGCCAGGGGGCGGCCGACCGATCGACGCGCGTTGGATGGGCGCCAACGGAGAAGATCTCGACCGCCCGCTACGACGCTCGAGATCGGCACCCGCGACGCGCGGAGGGACTTCCACCGCCTGCGAAAGACTTCTTCTCGGGCACGTCGCCGCGCGAGGCGATCGAGGCGCTTGCAAGCGTCTTCGCGAGCGGGGCGCGCGAGCAGTTCCATTGCGTCGCCGGAGGAGGTGGCCCGCAAGTTCCGCGACGCCAGCCTTGCCCATTTCTACGGCAAGGTCGCCCGGCGCATTTCGGTGGGGCTTCCGTCCGAGGAGCGCGGAGGCGAAGGGGGGCCGATGGTCGGGTTCTGGAATCGGGCTTGGCGCTTGCGCGATGGGCGCCAGCCAAGTCTGGAAGAACAGCTACGTCGAACTGGTAGTAGAGAAGAAGTTTGAGCAAGGGCTTTCGAGGCTATTCTTCGGCACCCAGCACGGAGCATTTCGCGGGGGAATCGCGGAGGCGACGTCGGGGTGCCGATGTTTGCCGGTGCGATCATTCGCGGCCCGCGCCTGGGAGAAGCGACGCCGGCCCAGACGCCCTCGGTCAAGAGGGCGCCAAGGAGACGTTGGGGGCTGATTGGGCGCCGACGCGACAGGCCAGACCTGGGCCGCTCGACGTCAGCGCTGGCAAAGAAGGCGCAGACGCCCGCCGAGTCGGACGTGGCGGGGGCGAGATTTGGTAGGCATCTTGATCGTGCTCGCCCTGGAAGCGCGAGGTGCAAATTGCAGCCGCTGCCCGATGGGATCGATGGCATCGCGGGCGCAGATTGCGCCGGCGATGCTACAGCTCGGAAGTCGAGGACAGTAGTGATACTCATGCTCGGGTCTTGCATGATCAAGCATGCCTCGACCAATCGAACGGACGTCGCGGTCTTGTGTGGCGAGGGTGAGCACTGCGCCATGCTGATGGGTGCGACCCGCGCGCTCGGCCCCCAGTCCATGCTGCCGACTACGGCACCCAGGCAATGGACTACATAGGGGATGGGCCTCTCCCCCATCGAGCTCCACAGTGACAGCGTTCCTGCTGAGGACGCTGCGACACGCCGGGGCATTGGCACGGCGCGCCATCTCTATGCCAGATACCCGCGGCTCCAGGAACAGCTGACTGCTCGCGACGAGGTGGTGGAGCACATTCCAGGCTCAGCCAACCCAGCTGACATCTTGACCAAGCCCCTTGACCAGACACCAATGAGACGCCCCGACGAGGGCAGCGAGCTGCTTCGAGCATGGGAAAATTCAGAGAGCTTGCCGGCCAGGCTGGCCACAGCTTTTTCGTGCGAATGGGGTGGCGCATGGTGTTTCCAACGGTCCTTGTGCGTCGCAGTCGCAGTAAAGACTGAGTACTAAGATCTGCCGTGCATGATTCAGGTTGCGGGGCAACGCTTGTTTTGGCCACCGTCGTGTTTGGCGGACGCTTGCGCCGAGTATTTACGGTGGTCCTGCCATGTTGATGTTTCGTGGCTGTGCGAGAGGCATGGCCAGCTTCGGACGTGCGAGATGCCAAGATCCGCAGACAGTTTGCGATGCTGGTTGTGGCAACAAGGCGGGTGGTTTCCGCCTTCCACACGTTACTGTCCAGTGGAGTCAGGCTCTCACGGCATGATGTTATGGAGCATCTGTTTTGTTGCGCAAAAAACATGTCAGTTGATGTTGGATGGTGCGTTCCGCTTTTCATCTGCTTCAAAAGTAGTTGTTGCACCTTTCCATCCCTCCTTTTTTATCTCGATCCATCCCTCTCACATTTGTTTGTCTCTCTGCCTCCCTCTTTCTCGTTCTCTCTCTCTCTCTCTCTTTTTTTTTTTGTTTTTCTCTCTCTCTCTCTCTTTGTCGTCTATCTACGTATCCCTCTTCTCTCTCTCTCTCTCTCTTTCTCCCTCTTCACTCGCTCTCTTTTTTGTTGTTTCTCTCTCTCTCTCTCTTTCTCTCCCTCCCTCTCTTTATCTCTCACTTTCTCTCTCTCTCTCTCTCTTTTTATTTCTCTCTCTCTCACTCTCCCTTTGTTTGTTCCTTTTTTTTTGTCTCTCTCTCTCTCTCATTTCTCCCTCTCTCTCTCTCTCTCCCTCTCTCTTTCTCTCTCTCCCCATCGTTTCCCCCCTTCGCCCCGCTGCCTTTGCTGCAGACCCGTTGCTTCGCCCGCAGGTGTTCGTAGAGGCGTTCCAGCCGCCCCAGCGCTGGTCGTGCGGCGGCTGAAGGGGAGGGATGAAAGAGGCAGTATGACATGGCAATGGGGGCTCGATGGAGGGTGAGTGAGAGATGGCGAGAGAAAGAAGAGGCCTGGAGGGACGGATTGACGGGAGGACGGCGAAATGATATAGGGGGAAAGGCGGAACGCGCGGGAGGATCAGGGGGTGGTGGTGGGGGGGGGGGCCGGGAGGAGGACGAGGATGAAGAGGCCGGCAGGAAGAGATATGGGCGGGAGGAACAGGGAACATGGGGTGAGAGGGGGAGGGGAACAGGGATGAAGATGATGATTCCAATGATGATGATGATGATGAAGAAAAAGAAGAAGATGATATTGATGATGATTATGATGGTGATAATGATGATGGTGATGATGTTGATGATGGTGATGCTGATGATGCTGATGATGATGACGATAATGGTGGTGGTGATGATGATGGTGATGATGGTGATGGTGGTGATGATGATGATGATGATGTTGATGATGACGATGACGACGACGATGATGATGATGCTGATGATGATGATGATGGTGGTGGTGGTGGTGATGCTGATGCGAATGAGTATGAGGATGAGGATGAGGATTTGGAGGAGGAGGACGAGGACGACGGATGCGAATGAGGATGACGATGACGATGGTGATGAGGATGAGGGTGAGGGTGAGGATGAGGATGTGGATTTGGGATGCTGATGCTGCTGATGATGACGATGATGCTAATGATTGCGATGATGATGAGGATGAGGATGAGGATTTGGATGAGGATGATGGATGATTATGCGGATGATGATGCTGATGCTGATGCTGATGTTGATGCTGATGATGATGATGATGATGATGATGATGATGATGATGATGATGGTGATGATGATGGTGCTGATGATGATGATGATGATGATGATGAGGTTGTTGATGAGGTTGTTGATGATGATGATGATGATGATTATGATGATGATGATGATGATGATGACGAGGATGATGTTGCTGATGATGATGATGCTGCTGATGATGCTGCTGCTGATGATGATGATGATGATGATGATGATGATGATGGTGGTGGTGGTGGTGATGATGATGATGATGATGATGATGATGATGGTGGTGGTGGTGATGATGATGATGATGATGATGACGTGTATGCTGAGGCTGATGTTGCTGATTATGCTGCTGATGGCGATGATGAGGAATAGGAGATTGAGAGATGGGGGAGGACGGGACACAGCTATTGACGGAGGGATGGTGATGGAGATGAGGACGGATACGAATGATGATGCAAAGATGGAGAACACGCGGAGGGGATCTGGAAGGAATGATGTGATGGGGTCTGGAGAGGGATGGGAATGTTGATGTTCCTTTGATTTGAGTTCCTCCTTTGTCGCCCTCGGACGTATCCACTCACTGCTGCGCTCGCTTCTGACCGCGTATACACCAATGCTGGTACGGTTTACGTTGGCGGTGGCAGTTTCTGCGTTCCCATGTGCTCATGGCGTGGCCGCAGGGACTCGGGAGCCAGAAGCTGCTATGGTCTCGAACGTGGCCCGGGTAAAGGACCCTGAGGCTCTGCTTGGCGTGCCCAGGAGTCGGAGCGCAGGGGCTGACCTGGCCCGCTGCCTTGGGAGACGTATGGCTTCAGCAAAATGGCTACGATCTTCTTCCTCTTCGTCCTCCACCTCCTCCTCGTCCCGTCGATCCGCCTCTTGATACCTCCACTCCTCTATTCGATCTTGCGTCTTCCCCGCCTCCACCTCTCGATCCTCCGTCCCCAATGTTTGCTGTCCTTACTCCTTTCCCTCCAGCTCCTCCTCCTCCTCCTCCTCCTCCTCCAGCTTCTCTGCCTCTTCCTTCTCCTTCTACTCCTCTCTCACACAGCCTGGTGCGACTATCCCTCTCCACCGCGGCGCCGCTCCACGCGCGGGTCCGTGGCCATTACCGCGGTGGTACCGCCCCACGCCAGGTCCGTAGGTTCCGAAGACGGGAGGAGTGGGGGGGAGGACCGAGTATTGTAACCAGATTCATATCACTTAGGAAAAGGGGGAAAGAATGTATGGGGGGTGGCTGGGCCTTTCAGTGGAGCTACAGCGTGAATGCTAAAGACGTGGCATCTTGCTTGTCACACCTCGCATGTAGTACTCTTGTATGTAGCGCTGTAAACGTGGTAGCTCTGCTCCTACTCCTCCTCCTCCTCCTCCTCCTCCTCCTCCTCCTCCTCCTCCTGAATGCGTATCCATAGTCTACGGCTTCAGGTTGGCCGGTCTAACCGTAACTATTGCGCCATCCGATCGTACATTGCATCGGACAGGCTGTCATATCGAAGAAACATGTGGCAATCCCTGGCTGGCTTTCGGAGGCTGCGAGGTCGTATAAGCGCTCGAGCACACAGTCAGCTTGCCTCAGGTCGTGATTCTGGTAGGCTCCAGCCGTCTCTTGGAGCGTGTTGGCGAGCCGCCTCTTGGGGTACTTATCGATGGGCTCGACGTTGGCGCTCTTGACGCTGATGGCCACCGATCGCGATCATAATGCCCAGCACTCCGTAGTGATATCCCACGCGCCCAAGGTATCCTCCAAACCATTGTAGCGCCTCTGCCCTTACGTCCGGTAATGTAGGTGGCGCCCCTTGTCGTAGTCCTGCGTGTGCAGGTGCTCCCGCCTGTTCGGGTGGCCTGCCTAGTTCTGCAGGTGGCTCGCGTAGCTTAGGTGATTGACTTCGTCGCTACGCTGGTGATCCTCGTAGCTCAGCTCGTTGCCCTTGTAGCTCAGCTGGTGGCTTTCGAGTTGGCCTTTGCAATTCAGCTCGTCGCCCTGGTAGCTCTGTAAGGGGCTTTCTGGTGGTCCTCGTGGCCCTGCTTGTAGCCCTAGTAGCTCAGCGCGTGGTCCTGGTAGCCCCGCTGGTGGCCCTCGTGGGTCTGCTGGTGGCTCGCGTAGCTCAGAAGGTGGCCCTCGTGGTGGAGCTGGTGTCCCTCGTAGCCCTGCTGGAGGCCCTGGACGCTCGGGAGGTGGCACTGGGAGCTTTGCTGGTGGCTCCAGTAGCTCTGCCTGCGGCCTTCGTGCCCCAGCTTTTAGCCTTTGTGGCTCAGCTGGTTGCTCTCGAAGATCTGCCTGTTGCTGTCGAAGCTCCGCGCGTAGCTCTCGTAGCTCAGCTGGTGGCCTTCGAAGCTCTGCTCGCAGCCCACAGCTGAGCAGGTGGCCCTCGTAGCTGGGCAGGTGGCCCTCGTAGCTGAGCAGGTCGCTTTCGAACCTCCGCTCGTGGCCCTTGCAGTTCAGTTCGTCGCCCTGGTAGCTTTGCAGGAGGCTCTCGTGGCGTTGCTTGTGGCCAGCGTAGCTCAGGCAGTGGCCCGCGTAGCTCGGCTGGTGGCTCTCCAAGCTCAGGTGGTGGCTCTTAAAGCTCAGCCGGTGGCCCTGGAGGCTTTGTTTCTTGCCGTCGTAGCTCTGCCAGTGGCCCTCAGAGTTCAGCCAGTGGGTCTTGAAGCCTTTGTTCTTGCCGTCGAATCTCTGCTTGTGGCCATCGAGGCTCAGCTGATGGTTATCGAAGGTTTGTTTCCGCCATCGCAGCTCTGCGGGCCCTCGAGGCGCAGCCAGTGGCTCTTGAGGCTCTGCTTCTTGCCGTCGAAGCTTTGGTTGTGGCCCTCGAAGTTCTGCTTCTGGCGATTGAAACTCTGCTGGTGGCCCTGGTGGCTGTGCTATTGGTCCTCGAAGCCGTGCTTCTTGTCGTCGGAGCTCCGCTGGTGGCCATCGTAGCTCTGCTGGTGGCCCTGGAAGTTCCGCTGGTGGCTTTCGAAAAGCCGGCATCGTGAGCGGTAGTGTGAGGAAGCCGTATGAGGCGTAATCGTCGAAGCCGTTGAACTCGTCGAACCTTTGTAGGCGTCGTAGTCGTCTTCGTCGTTGGCGGAGTCGGCGTGGTCCGCCAGTATTTCCACGACGATGTATTTGGTTACCGTTTCGGTGTGCTCGGCCTTGTCGCGCCTGGTGTTGTCTTTGGTGGTGTAGTTGTCGTGATTGCTTTCGTACCTGTCTTACTTAGGCACGTGCGCCCTTGTTGACGCATCACTCTGAGGCTGCCTGTCACTGGTCGGCGCGCCTCACCACCTTGGCGACGTCCTTCTGAGTGATGTAGCCGCCTGTCCGCGCGGCGCATCCCAGCCTGCGCGCTGCGGCGCGCTGCCCTCGGTCTCCAGCGGCTGGATATGGCCCCGAAGCCCTTCTCGTCATGGACTGCTGGCGCCCGCTGCCCCCGTTCCGCCATCGCGCGGCGGCGGGCCGTGCGGGCTGGGGCCAGCCCCGCTGCCGCGTGGCCCAGAGTGCGGGAGGTGGATCCCGCGCGCAGCTTCTCCTCCTGGCCCCCCCCCCCCCCCCCCCCCCTCCCCGTGCCGAAGGCTTCCGCGACCCCTGGGGCGGACGTTGCGCGGGGTGCATGGGGCGCCTGCAAGGGCGCGCGCTGAGCGCGCGCCCGACGAGCGCCTGCGCGACGCCCCAGGTTGCCGGGGCAGCGCCGGCCCGCGAGGTTCTCACCTCGCTCGCTGACAAACCGGCGGCGAGGCTGGAAGTCTCGCGCACCTCGCGGTCTTCGTCTCGGTGATGTCACGCTTCAACCACGAGGTCTTCCCCTCTCGCGGGGCGCCGCCCCGAACGCGGGCTTAAGATGGCCCTTTCGGCTGCGGGGGTCGGCAGTCTTCTTTGCATTCGATTCGTCGGAGGTTGCGACCTCCAGGACGCAGCCCGGCGGCAATGCTGGCGGCCCGCGCGCTTGCCTCCCCTGCGAGCTCCTAGGCGCGCGCCCCTCCGGGCGCGGACGGGCGGCTACGCCAGAGGCGTCGCTTCTGTGCGAACGCTTTTCGCGCTCTCCGGGGCGCGGCCCGGGGGCGCCGCCGGCGGGCCCGCGCGCCTGCTCCAATCGCGCGGCGAGAGCTTCCTGGGCGCGCCCTGGCGCCAATGCCCTCGGTCTGTTGTGTTTTCGACGCGTCGGGGGGTCTGCCCCCCGGAACGCAGCCCGGTGACGACGCCGGCGGCCCTGCGCGCCCGGCCCGCCCGCGAGGCGGGCGCTTTTTGGGCGCGGCGCGGCGGAAGTGCCAGTGGTATTGTTTTTGTTTTGCCCGAGTGCTTGGGCGCGTCAGTCAGAGCCTCTGCCTTCCCGCGCGCTGCCCGGCGGCGGCGCCGGCGAGTCTGGGCGCCAGCTGCCCCTGCTGCGCGGCATTCGCTGCCTAGAATCGGACTGGCGGCGCTGCCAGACGCCGGATTTTCTTTCGACGCGTCGGAGGAGCTGCCCTCCGGGACGCAGCCCGGCGGAGATGCCGATGGTCTGGCGCGCGTGCCCCGCCTGCGAGGCAAGCGCCATTAGTGCGTTGCTTGGCGGAAGTGCCAGCGGCCTCGGTTTCTCTCGACGCGTCGGAGGTTCGGCCCTTCGGGGCGCAGCCCGGCGGCGATGCCGGCGGCCCTGCGCGCCCCCCCCACCCGCGAGGCATGCGCCTCGAGATCTCGGGCGCAGCATGTTGCTTTCATTCGATTCGTCGAAGGATTTAATATTATTTCCTGGGACATCTTGGCGGCAGCGCCGGCGGCCCCAAGCGCATGCCCTACCTGCGAGGCCAGCGCCTGCTGGGCGCAGCCTAGCGGTAACTATTGCCACGGGTCTTGCCCTCATTCGTTTCGTTGGAAATTCTGAGCGCAGCTGAGTTCCCGGGAACTTTGGCGCGGCTTCGACGCCGGCGGCCCCGCGCGCCGACGCGCGGCAAGCGCTTCCTGGGAACTGCCCGGCGGAAGCGCCGGTGTTCTCAGTCGGAGGTTCTGGCCTCCAGGGCGCAGCTCGGCGGCAATGCCGGCGGCCTCGCGCACTTGCCCTGCCCGCGAGGCAAGCGTCTATCGGACGCAGCCCGTTGCTTTCATTCGATTCCTCGAAGGATCTTATTTCTGGGACATCCTGGCGGCGCCTGCGAGGCCAGCGCCTGCGCGCGGCCTGTTGGTCTCATTCGATTCGTCTGAGGTTGAAGCCTCTTCCGGGACATAGCTCGACGGCAGCGCCGGCGGTCTCGCGCGCCCGCCTCGCGAGGCATGCGTCTATCGGACGCAGCCTGTAGTTTTCGTTTCATCAGAGGTTCTTACTTCCGAGTCATGGCCCGGCGGCAATGCCAGCGGTCTTACGCGCCTGCCCCATTCGCGAGGCATGCGTTTCTCGGGCGCGCCCTGAGGTTTTCATTCGATTCGTCTGAGGTTGACCTCCGGGACATAGCCCAGCGGCAATGCCGGCGGTCTCGCGCGCCCGCCCTGCTCGCGAGACAGGCGCTCACGGGCGCAGACTGGCGGTGATGCCAACGGTCTTGGCTTCATTAATTCGTTCGTTGGGGATCCTACTCCCCGGGGCGCAGCTCGGCGGCTGCTGGCGGCCCTGTGCGCCGACCCCAGTTGCGAGGCGGTCGGTTTCTGATCCGCTTCGTCATCGCTTGTCCCTCCGCCGCCTCTGAGCCCCTATAGGCGCCTCGGGGCTTGGGCCTGCCGTGCCATCCATGCCGCTCTGACTGGGCGCGTCAGGCCAAAATCCCGGGCGGTTTCCTCGAGGCCGCGTCGTGCCGAAATCCCCGGCGCTCTGTCCTCGGCTTCGCCGGGCCGATTTTCCCGGCTGTGCGCGCAAGCCAAACGCGTTTCATAAGCGCTGGTGGAGATGCTCCTCGCCTTATGCGTTGGCGGGCAGAATCTACGCGACAACGGCGATAGCGCGAATGCTGCCCCACCCCCGCAGACACTATCGCAACTTGGGGGCGAAATGGACGAGTGAAGCGCGAGGCGCTGCCTGACGAGGGCCCGGCAAGATAGCGCGTCCATCGTGCGCTCTTGTGCGAGTTATTCGACATTTTGTTTGTAGGATTTTGTGCAGATTCATACATGTGGGGACGGATGGGGCGCGCTTTGATACAAAAATAACAAATTGTCTGTCCAGCTGAACTCTGTTTTCAGTTCGTGCGAAGACAGCCTGCACTCTTGGCCAGTTGTAGGTGAAACGCGTTTTTCGCAAAGGAAATTCAGGGCATTGCCTCCGGTTCAAACGCAGCGCTCGGGATCAGCGTGTTCTGCCCGCCATGTAGCGTAGTTCAAGGCATGCCTGCTGCCCGCTCACCCATGCAATTTTCCAATTGCGCGATGAGTGCGCGCGCATTCCCGACACGATTCATTGCGCGCCTTGCGCGCGCGCCGGGCGCGACGCTTCCGCGCTGCGCCAGCCGCGCATTTCAAATCGCGCTGGCCCGACCCTGGCCCGATCCCACGATCCACCCCCCAGCCCGCCACTGAGTGAACCAAGGCGGGTCTGGGTGCGATTCGAACCGCCGTGGATCAATGGGTCCAGGTGGATGGGCGCGCGGGTCTGGGCAACTTTCTGGGTTCGAGGGCGCTCGAGTCGGGCCGGCGCCCTGGGCCTCTTATCGGGGGCCGCCGCGGGCCCAAACCCGGGTGCGCGATTCGATTGCAATCCCGGGGGCGCTCCCGGGTGCCAGATTCGAGCCGGCTTCTTGGGCTTGCTCTCGCGCGCTCGATCCGGGCCGAATGCCCGGGCGTGCAATGCCATCGAAATTCCGGGCCCCTGTCTTGCAGGGTGCCCGATTCAAGCTGGAATCATTTCTGCGCGTTTCATCCCAGCGCCCCAGGCTCAGTCTCGTGAGCGTCGATCTCGCTTATGCCCTGGCGTCTTGCGGCGCTCCGGAGCCGGGCTGGGCCGTCATTCATCATCCGGTCAAAATATTGGTCGGGCCGAGGAGCTCGCGTGCGCGCGGGCCCCCGACGCAGCGTTCCAATGGGCCACCAGCGACTTCGCCGCGTGCATCAGCGGCGCGGGCCACTGGCTCATTGATGTGCTGTTTCCGGAGCCCGTGCGCATGCGAGCTCTTGTTGGCCTGGAAGCCCGACCCACTTCTTACCCGAATTCTGCGCATCACACCCTTGCAGCCCTTGCGCTGCTGCGCGCCCGTCGGCGAGACCGCTGCGACGATGGGGGTCGCCGCAGACCGTCGGAGCAAGTCTTTGCCGTTGTATCTCCCATTCGCATTCCTGCGCTTACGGGGCATTCTATTCACGGCTAGCTTGCCCACGTGGCTGACGGGCCGCGCCGCCCAGGCAGCCTGCGCCGAGAGCCGGGATGCAGCGGCCGCTTGTCTGGCGGACCAGACGTCGAGCGCAGCGGGGGATCGATGATCGAGATGCGGAGCGGCGTTCAACCGCCGGATACCGCGGCAGCCGTCGCTGCGCCCCTAGGCCGCTGGCCCCGAGACCAGTCCCCACCTCGGCACCGGGCGCGGGAAAGGGGCAGGCAGCTCGGGTCGCCGGTGATGGGGTCACGCAAATGGGGGGTCAAGAAAGCACCCTAAGGGGCCCTTTGTTGCATTGCACCTTTTTGTAAATCCTCGGCGCCGCCATCCGGCCCGCCGTCCGCATCGTGGTGAACGCTGCGGTGAGTTCTATGTGAGCTCTTCTCTGACTGGCCCCAACGCTCGGGGTCGCGAGGCGGCGCGAGGGCCGCGCGCGCGGCCGCTGCGCGCAGCAGGAATAGTGGATGCACTTTTTCGGTTTCCCTTTTTACGTGCAACGCATCATTGGGCCCCTTTGATGAACACTTTCGATCCACATTTTGACCCACTGGGGTAGGGGCACTTCTGGGTCACTTTCAGGCGCTGCAACTTTTGGCCGCCAGCCAGTTTCGCGCATCCACTTGTCTGACCAGGTGGCGTTCGCGCGGTGCGCAGACCCTAGTTCTCTGGCGACATTAGCAGTTGCGCGTCGAGCCTGGGAGAGCCACCATCAGACATCCTGCGGGCGTGCCGAGCGCCGCGCGCATCGCGAGCAGGGCCTCGAGGCTGCTCCGTTTGGGATGCGCGCGCAGACCCCCCCATGCGCGTGGCCCCCCATCGCGGGCCACCCGAGCAGCGCGGGCGCGCCGGGGCCAAGGCCGCAGCCCAGCCCCGCTAGGCGGCTTGGCAGCTTGGCAAAGGAGGCCAATCTCAGGCCCCCGCTGGCCAGACCGGCCAGGCCGAGCCACGGCCCCCCAGGGGCCGGGGCCACTTGTGCCCCGGGGCGAAGGCTCCAGACCGCCGTGCGCCGCGCATGTTCAATCCGCCTTCCTCCGCAGCGGCGGCGCAACGGACGCTCCGCGGCGAGAGCGGCCGCGCCAGCGGGAGGGCCAGGGGGCTTCAAAGTCGGCTCACAGGGCTAATCCAATGAAGCCACTGTCCAATATTGTCTCAGCGCAAGCCGAAGTCGACTTTTGGCTTGGCCACGCCAATCGCGGTTCGCCAGGGGCTGCTGCCAACACCCGCGCGCGGCTTCGGTGCGCCTAGGTGCCCTCCTAAGACGAGTTATTGGCCCTGGGCCTCGCAGAGCAGTCCGCCGAACTCCGGGATGAAAAACTATCCGACGACGCCGCCTCCCTGCAAACGCTCACGGGTGGGATCGACCGTCTCTGCGATGTTCACTTCGAGCCATAGCCGGCGCCGGCAGACAGCCCGCGGCGCCCCCCATCAGGGCGCACTTGGGCCGGGCGAGTTTGAGGCCCGCATCGGCGCCTTCATTCGCGCCCGGGACAAACCCGCCCCTCCAGGGGGCCAGGGGCCGCAATTCGGTGCAACAGACATTTTTTTGCCCTCCCTTGAGATCGCGAAGATGGGCGCCACCTCCGCCGCGGTCGAGGAGCCGATGAAGGCGCTCGATAAGATGGGCTGCGCAGCGGACGCGGCCCCCGCGTTTGCGAGCCCGCCGAGTCCGCGCCCCAGCCAGCGACGCCCGCTGGCCCAGCGGTGAAACAGCCGCCTGGCCCCCTTGCGCCAGAGAGCGCGGCGGCAGCCGCTGCCCGGGCAGATGGGGGCAAGTCGTCGGGGTGACGCCCGCGGCGCAGTGGATGCAGTCGCCCCGCAACCTTCGGTCTAGTCTGCCCTAGTGCTTCCACATTGCTCGGTCTCTTTAGAGCTGTGTACTTTTAACGGAGTCGCCTGGACCTCTGGCTGGCTTCCGTAGGAGCAGGGCAAATTTCGTGGGTTCAGGGTGGTAATTCCGCAGGTACCTTTATTGCGTGAGTCTCATGACATCAAACTAGCTTCGGAAGCGTGCCTGCGTTTGGGGTGGCACCCTGCGCTCTCGCCAACAGTGCGCTCTGAAGGTGCCCGCCCATTGTAGGCGTTGCTGTGTTGGTCAGGCGCGCTCGCGACGCAGGCGCGTCACCCTTGCCTCCTACCTCTCTCCTTCCCTTGGCGCGTCTCGATTGCATGGGGTCAAGCTTGACATTCCCCGCTTCGATTTTGTCTTTCTCGTTTCTTTATATCTGCACGTCGTTGACAAAGTAAGCACTGATAATAAGGCGCATTTGGCGCACCTCAGCGTCATGCAGCACCAGAGCGGCATACTTGGGGGCGATTTGAATTTTTCTTTCTCCATCTTCACTCATGTCCACTTCTGTGAGCGCAGCGGTTTCTGTATAGTTCCCCCTACTGAGCATGCGTATTTCCCAAGAAGGCGAAGCCCACAGTTGATAGTTGATTTCGTTCTGGCGTCGCGGAGCTTGCGCCCGCTTGTTTTGCGCATTAAGTTTCGCGCCGCGTTCGACGCTGTTGCGCTTGCTGGCCGCCGCTTTATCAGAGTGGCCGTGGACCTCGATCGCGAGGCAATGGTGTCCAGGCTCAGGTCCCCTTTTCAACTGCCCCCCCCCCGTTGCTGGCTTCGGGCCGTTGGGCCGCGCCTGGGGCGGGCGTTCATCTGTTGCTCGCCCGAGCCCACTCCCGCCTCAACCACGGTGTGAAGCAGCGCCCACTCGACATTTTCTATGCCGCCCTAGCCCTCATTCGTTGAGGAAGTCACGTGGACTCATCGCCGGCGGCGTTCCTCGCGCCCAGAAAAGAAGCCAGGGGAAGGCCCCGTGATTCGGCGGACACCGCATCCTTCACAGATCCAGCACGAGTCTTGGAACTCCCGGGCCGAGCCAGTCAGCGATCCTCGCCCTCAGCTCACCGCCTGGCGAATTCACCCCCCGCAGGCATCTTCGGCCGCGATGGGCCAGGCAATGGCCGCGCGCCATGAGATTGTACCCGACGGCAACGTGCCAAGTGCAGTCGCCGAGCAGGCTCTTCAATTGTTAGGACAGGCGTCCACTGTTTGAAACAGAGTTTGAAAAGGAACCCCGTTCCGATGCATGCGGCCGCGCTCGAGCGAGGGGGGCGCGGGTGAAGCAAGCGAATGCCCAATCTGTCGGGCGGGCTCGCAGGCGGGCCAAAGATGTCCCAACCCGGCAGCCCGCGCGCGTTAAGCTGAGAGAGCAGAGGGCTGGGCGCCCCTCAGCCACGTTGGAGGTCGAAGTCGGGCGTCTGACCAAAGCGCGGCAGACCTCGACCACCAAGCTCCAACCTCTCATGCCAGACGGGGAGCCTCTGCCCACCCTCGCTGTCAGAGACATTCGCGATGCATCGTCTTCATGGCCCGCGTCAACTGCGCAGCAGACTTCTGATGGGTTTCATCCGCGGCATTTTTCTTCATTGCCCAGTGAATACCTCGAGGTCTTTGCGCTCTTTCTGTCAGCGGTGGGGGAACGCGGCCAGTTCCCTTTTGCTATCCTGGCGATTGTCTCTACGCTGCTTCGAAGAGCCAAGGCCGAGTTACCGGGCGTCCCCGCTTTCGGGGGCGTCGGGCTCCTGCTGGCCCTCTACCGCGTTTGGGCCAAGTGCCGCCTGCCCCTGATGCGAGCATGGGAAGTAGAGCATCGGCAGCCTTTCATGGGGCATCCGCTGGGTAGGAGCATAGAGGGATCGGTTTTCCTTTGCGTTTTGGCGCCAGAAGGCCTACAGGAACGGGGGGTGGCGCGCATGCAGGCGCAGCGACGTGGGACATGATCGACCCTTTCGAACGCATCGTCCGCCCAGTTCTGTTAGAGAAGGCCAGGCGTTGCAACTTCCCACTCAGGCCCCTGTGCGTGGCCCTGAGCCCAATGCCAGAGCAGAAGATTTGCGTCATTCGAAAACATGGCCGACAGGGGAATGGCGGCAGGATGCGGCCATGCCGCCGTGGAGGTGCAGGCTTATGCCGGGGCCCCTTGAGCGCTGGTCCAGCAGGTATGATGCGCTAGCTCTGTCGCTTTTCATCGATGACTTCATCTCTGGATTAACCCGCGCTGATCCAGACGAGGTGGTCAAACTTTAGTCAAATGGGTGGCTTACCTCTTTATGGTGATCACGTGTGACTTGCACTGTGATGTTGCCGTGACCAAGTCGATTTTGGATCGTCGTGTCTGCCAGCTTGCGGAGCAAACTGGCTGTGGCGCTCGGTCGGCGCGCAGGCGTCGCGGCATCTTCCGGCCGCGATTTAGGAATGGACTTCGCCATCGGTAGTTTGCGCAAGTCCCAGAGCAGCAGGCCCGTGCTGAATTAGCGGATTGGCAAGTTCATAGCAGGGAGGCCCCGACTCTTCGCCCTCGAGGTTGCGGGCAGGGATGCGCGCAAACTTTTTTCGCGGGGCTGGGCCGAGTTGTTTTTTTTTTTTTTTTTTTTTTTTTCTTTTTGCGGCGCCGAGGAGTTAGGACAGTCAGAACTTTCTCCTTCAAGCTCGTCGGCGCCAGTGAGAGTCGCGCTCGAGGTCGGTCTCGCTGGCTCCCCGCGAGGACCCAACGCATGGAAGCAGGGACTCGCTCTGGCCCTCCTTTGGGCCAAGATTGTTTGGAAGTCTAGCTTGGATCGCTCCGTGCATCATCCTCGCCTGCTCTCCGTTGTGCGTTTCGCTCGCGTGATCCATCTTTGACGGCCCCCCGGCGGCGTGGAACGATGTGCGGGGGCCCTTTGCGGCGGCTATCTTATCGCTGCGCCGCATAGGCTGGTCTTTTGCTGCGCCGTTCATTTTGGTCGACGCCTCAGGCGCACAATGGCCACTCGCGGTCTCCCCCCTCAGTTCATCGGGATTAAATGTCGAGGCGAGTGGAGCAAAGTTCAGCTTGTCAATCAAGGGCGTAAAGGACGCCCCTACCCTGGTTTATGAGGCGCTGTGCGCTGAACCTCCTGTGGGCTGACAGGGTGAACCCTGCTTATCGCGCGTGCCGCGCGGCGTCCTGCGGGCTCTCTGGCCGGTGGGAGTTCCCAGGAGGTTTACTGACCACGGACTTGTAACCCAGGGTAAGGGCGTTTTTCATTCCTAAAGTCAACGTCGCCGCCAAGATGGGCCCCCCGCTGGCACTTTGCTAGATTTTAGCGTTGCCAGGCGCCTGGCGCGGGAGCGCAGCTTGTTGCGCCGCGAACGTAGCATTATATTGTCGTTGTTGTGCTAATCTGGGTGGACCTGCGACCGGCTGAGGCAAGCTGGCTACCAGGTGCAAGCGACATGCATCCGCGGAAGTCTTTCCGATGACATCTCCCGCAGATTACGTCGCTGCCCTTGCGCCGCTTCTCTGAGGCAACAGATGCTCACTGAGACAGATCGGATTTTGCTTTCGGACCGCTGCCGCAGTTTTCCGCTCGCATGCGGATTTGTGGAACTACCTGGCCCAGTGGCCATTCCGCCGCAGGGATCAGGAACGACCCCGTTCCAGTTTTGGCGCACCGACCCCGCGCCATCTGCAGCGCACGCCTTTCCGGATGAAGTCTTCGCCGACGGCTCGCGTTTCAAGGGTGGTCCGTGCACGCGTCGCGCGGCAGGGTGGCCAGTTGTCAAGTTGACACCTGCCGGAGCGCTGTTCGCTGCGCTCCGGGGCGCCGCGGAGTCGGTTTTTTCCCGAGCGTCGCCGGCAGCCGAGCACGTCGCGCTTCTGGCCGCGATGGAACACTGCCCGCAGTTCTCTCTCAGATACTCTGACTTGTACGGCTCAGCTCGGATGTCTGAGGCGCCCTGGGCAGCGCGGCAGCGCGACGACATTTCTCACCACCCACCAAACCACCCCAACCCAACCCGAAGGCTCAAATTTACCGTCGATTTCCAGTGTGGGGGGGTCGGGGAACATCGAAAAAACACGGACCCCCCCCCAACCCGAAATTCGGGTCTTCGGGTTGGGTTGGGGTGGTCTGGTAGGCAGTCAATTTCTACGCTGGCCTCAGTGTTCAGACCCGCGGCTCCCCCACCTGGGGCACAGGCTTCCGGTTTGCGAAGGTCCCAGAGCAGGTCGACCCAGCGGCGCCCTCCCAATTCTCGCCTGGCTGGCACAGAGCCGTCGACAGCCAATGGGCGGACAGACGCGCGAAAAGGGCGCTCTGCGACTACCTCGGCCGTCTGAGGCAGAGAAAGAAAGCTGGACAGACGAGTCGGCGACCCTTCGGGGGCGCCTGTTGTGCGCTGTGCAGGCCCTTCTCCTCTCCCCAAAATCGCCGCCCCCCCCCCGAAACACTGCGGTCGACCTTCGACAAATCGCTCAGGGAGGAGGGCTTTGTTGCAGGCAGCGGCGCGGCGCGGCGAGCGCTGCCAGACCCGCCGGCGCCCCCTTTCTCTCTTCCCCGCCCTGCCCCCCCTCTTGCGCCAGATCGCCAGCCGCGCAGCCCGATCCGAGAGCACAGTTGGGCATGGAAGCGCAGCAGGTGGGCGCGCCGCGCGCGTCTGACCTTCGTCACGGGGGCCAAGAAGCCAGCGCCGACCAGCGGCCCATGCAGAGGCCGCAACGAGGTCTTCACCCAACTAGTGCAGTGCGTGCGGGGTTTATTCGGGGTCAGGGAACCTCCGGGCCATCAACGTAATTGCAAGTTGGAGTTCACTTCGAGCGCCAGGCACTCTTGGCAGCGTTTCAGCCGCCGTCAACACCCGACCTCCAAGAGAGGCCCATGCCAATGCTTGGAACAATGTATGCCGATATCGGCATTGCTTCAACCGTAGCTCACCCCCCTCCTCGTGCCCATTTCTTGCGCAGTCATATAGGCGCATCGGCAGTTAACCATTGTTGCGGGCCTAGTTTTGATTTCGTTGGCTGCTTCAGCGACGCCGTCAGTCCGTTGCCGCGCGGGGTGCGGAGAAAGACCTTGTCAAGATCGTCGCTGGCTTCTTGTTATCTCGTGCATGGTCTCCCCTACTCATCCATCTCCGTGGCTGCGGCCCCGCGCGGCACAAGACCCCCCTTAGCGGCGGCCAGTCCTGAGGCCCAATCTCCCTTTGATTCCGTCGCTTCGGGTGTCACTCGCCATTGTTTTTGCCCCCGGACTTCTTTGATCCCCTCCGTCGCCACTCTCCTGCCTTGCCCTCTCTAGCACCGCTTACCCTTCCCTTCCCCCTCTCATCGGCTGGGTCACCCGCCTCCCCCCTTTCGCCTCATGACCGCTGATGTCTACTGCTATTCCTATAGATTCCTTTGTCTCCGCGTCTGCCTTGGTTCTGGACATCGTCTCGGCCGCGTGGCCGTTAGACCTCGGGAGCGGGGCTGCCTTGGATGCGCACGGGGTCGTAACTTGGTAATTACGTCCATTTTCCTAGGCCCCCATCCAGGGACCCAGGACGCGACCGTGCTCCTCGACACCATTCGACCAGCGTCACACCTGGGAGGCGACCACCTCCTTTTCCGTCATCTTCCGCACAAGTTCCGCGGGCATCCCGTGAGGACCGAAGTGCGGGAAACGGTTTCCGGTCAGTTGAAGACCGAGCCATGTTTGCACCCCCCGTGGGGAGGACAAATCGCCCCCCCCCTGGGAAAGCACATTGGTGTTTGAATTCGGTTTGGTGCAGTCCGTCGGCACCAATGTTGACACAACATGAGGCCCGCATTTACACATTGCTGTCACACATCATGCTTGGGTTCATCATTCGTCGTCCCCTCATGCCGGGACGTCTATCCCACAAGCGTTGACCCCCCCGGTCACGGGGCTACGAGGCAGAGGTGGTTGCCACAGGATATGCGCTACACCACGCATACCACCCACCATTACCCCGTGACAACATCGAGCACCTATTTCAAGGGTGGGAGAGCCCAAATGCCCCATTCGATTCAAAAGGATAATGCCTATTCTTGAGGGCATCAACACTACAGCACCACACTGCAATCCTCCTCCTCCTCCTCCTCCTCCTCCTCCTCCTCCTATTCCTATTCCTCAAGTTTTTCTTCTTCCTCCTCCAGCTTCTCTTTCTCTTCCTCCTTCCTCGCCCTCCCCCTCCCCCCAATCTGCGTACGGTGGGGCCCTGGAGCGCCGGGGGTAGCTGGGGTGGGCCCCAGCCGTGCATGGCTACACGGTCGGGGCGGCTGCCGAGAGGGCCCGCAACCCCAGGATTCGGCTGTGGCGGAAGGAAGGGGCGCGTCGTCGTCGTTTTCGCCGTTTTCGTCGTTTTCGTCGTTTTCGCCGTTGTGCCCGTAGTCGTCGTTTCGTCGTCGTCGGCGTCGTCGGCGGCGTCGTTTTCGTCGTCGTCGGTGGCAGCGGCGACGCCGTCGCCGTCGCCGTCGCCGTCGCCGCCGCCGCCGCCGCCGCCGTCGTCGTCGTCGTCGTCGTCGTCGTCGTCGTCGTCGTGCTCGTAGTCGTCGTCCTCGTCGTCTTCGGGCGTTGCGTCAGGAGGCGTTCTGGTCGGGGATCCTGCTCGTGGCCGAGCCTCGCCGTGGCCAGAGGAGCCCTCTCGTTCCTCACGCGGCACTCACCGTGGCTGCACGACGGCTGCACGGCGCGACGAGCAAGCCCGCAGTGGGAGAAGCGCGGCTTCATCGTCGTCGTCGTTTTCGTCGTGATCGTCTTCGTCGTCGTCGTCGTCATCGTCGTCATCGTCGTCGCCATCGTCTCCGTCGTCATCATCGTCTCCGTCGTCATCATCGTCGCCATCGTCGTTGTCGTCGTCGCCGCCGCCGCCGCTGCCGTCGTCGTCGTGATCGTCGTCGTCGTCGTCGTCGTGATCGTCGTCGTCGTGATCGTCGTCGTCGTCGTCGCCGTCATCGTCGTCGCCGTCGTCGTCGTTGGATTGAGATTCTTGGCGCGGGGCCCGCCGCCCTGCGACGTGATGTGCTGGGGAAGTGGCGGCGGGCGGTCTGGAGGCGCAGAAGGGCTTGCCCAGGTACAGGCCTTCTCAGGACGGAGCGATGAGAAGGCCAGATCTGATAAAGTGACCCCACCGCGGCACGCTCAGCACGCCACTCCAAAGGTTTCTCCGCCGCCGACGGCGGCAGTTGGGCCTCGCACGAGGGCCCCAGGCCCCAGGCCACCAGGGCACCCGCAAACTCAAAGCGTCGAGGGCCAGCACTCCGAAAAATAACACCCCCTGGAGGGGCGGGAAGCTTGAGCCCATAAATCATGGACGGTCTCTCGGAGCTCTGAGCACACTCTTCGCTGTCCCACCCCCCTCCGTCGCCTCCTCTCCAACGTCAGAATAGTCGCTGTTTTCTATTTGGTGTTCCGCCGATCGACGCGGGCCCCTGGGCCCCCCCGTTGACTAGATCTTGGCTGCATTTGGCGGCTGCTTTGGCGGCTGGTCAGGACCTCCCCCCAGTCTGCTCGCGCGATTGGTAGAAGCAGATCGTCTGAGCACCAGCCCAGACCCAGACGCCCCCCTCTCCACCACCTTTCGGCAAAATGTCGAAACTTAGAATAGAACACGCCTACCAGAATATGTCAACATCCATCGCTTCAGAGTCGCGCCCCGGGAGCTCGAGGAGTAGTGGATATGGATATTTACGGGCCCGCACGAGCGAGCAGACATCCACATTCGCCGCTCCCCGGGTCCCCAGCGCACGACCCTGCGCAGTGGATGTGGACAGATCCTGGCGGCGCATCTTCCGAAGCTCCGCGCGGATTTCTTGGGTCGGTGCTGGCCCCCCTGGCGGCGCCTCCAGCGCCGCCCCTGGTGCGCTCCGCGCGTCAGTGCGGGAAGCCCAGCGCAGATCCAGGAGGTCCGTGCAGACCGAAAAGCTTCTGCTCATCCAGTTTTTTGTTTCTCCATCCTTCCCCTCGTCCTCCCCCTCCGCCCCCTTCTGCTCCCCCTCCCCCTCCTCTCTTGGGGGGGGGAGGGGCGCTTCGCGCAGGGAAGCATAATGCTCGTGTGGGACCGATGCGGAGGGGGTTGTGGGGTGGGAGGGTGGGTTCTGGCATCGTCGACTGCGAAGGCCTCGACACGGAGGGGGAAAACGATGACGGCCACGGCGACGGCGACGACGATCATCATCCCACAACTCAAGAGTGGGCTCCCTGTTGGGGCTGTCGTGGACCATCGTTTTTGCTTACCCCTCTTTGGTTGGGTTATGGCATCGTCGATTCATCTTGGGCTTGCGCTGGTCCTCACCCCCCTCCCCTCCCGTCCCTGACTGCCGGCGCGCGCGGCGTGGGAGGTCCTGCAACACCTCGCGCGGGGAGTGGCAGGAGGACTGCACGCACGTGGCGACAGAGGAGCCCTGGGTGCCTCGACGCCGTCGTCCTCTGCCACTGCCTCGCTCTCTCCCTTCTCGCTCCTCCCCCCAACTCCTCCTCTTGGCTTCTCCTCCCGCCTACCCTTCTCCCTCTCCACCCGACTCCTCGTCATCGTATTTTTTTTATCCTCCTCCTCCTCATCCATGCTTCCTCGTCCATGCTTCCTCATTTGTCTCCTTCTGCTCCGTTCCTTTCACCTTCCCTCGTGCTCCTCCGTTGCCATTTTGGCGCACGGTTCGGGACAGGCTCAAGGTTGTTGGACACCTTCGCTCCAATTGTGAGCTTGTCTTGCGGCTGTCTTGGGAGTCTCTTGAGCAGTCTTGGGTCCATCTTGGGCCATCTTGGCGTCATCCTGGCTGCCTTCAAAGCCGTCCTGGAGGTCATGAGACTCCCAAGAGGGCCTCAAGGCAGATCAAGAGGCCCCCAAAGACGGCCCAAGAGGCTCTCCAGGAGAGCCCGCAGAGGCCACAACCCTTGATTGGCCGTAGGTTCTGAAGATATGTTGAGGTTCTGGCATGTTCGGATTTTCCAGCCACCCCAGGCAGCCCAAGAGGCCTCCCTGGGCCGTCTTGTTGCTCTCTGGGAGCACCTCGAGACCGTCTTCGAGGCCTCTTGAGCTGTCTTGGAGCTGTCTTGGAGGCCTCTTGAAAGTGTCTTGGGCCGTCCTGGTTGGTCGGAAATCCGAACAGGCCAGAATCTCAAAGCCTTTAGAAGAACCTCTGGACGAAATCAATGGTTTGGGCTTCTTCGGGCTCTCCAGGAAGGCCTCTTGGAGATCTCTCGGGCCGTTTTGTGGGCCTCTTATTCGTCGTGAGGTCCTCTTGGGCTACCTTGAGCTGTCTGGAGGCTTTCTTGAGAGGCTCTTGAGCTGTCTTGGGCCATCTTGAGCCGGTGTGTTGTCGTCTTGGCTGTCTTGGAATCCGTCTTAGAGGCCATCTTGGCCGCCTGGATGTAGAACATAATGTTGGGGGGCAACTTCAGAGGGGGTCGGCCATAGACAGCCGTTAAACAACGTCCCATAGGGACCACATGATAATTCTAACGCGCCCACTCCGCGCAGGCGCAGCACGGCCCCTCAGGGTACCTCGTCCGCTCGGGCTGCCAGGATCTACCCCGCGATGACGTCATAAGTTATCGCATTTCGACACCGATGAGGCGCGCGTAGCATTCATCAGTGCCGCTCGTTTCAACCATCTTGTTCTTCCGGGGCCAGATCCGCGAAACGTTCGGACGATCCCGTTCAAATGTCGTCATGGCCAGAGCATCATGGGCAAGGTGTGGGAAGGAGTTTCTGCTGCGAGCTCAGAAGTTCAAGCTGGGCACCAATGGCCCCGCGGCTACTGTAAGTCGTCGACTGCTAGTATTTGTTCCGCGTCCTGCTGTCAGTCCCGGGCCAGATCGAAGTACAACCTGGTGCCGAGAATGCCATCAGCGTGGGGCTCGATGAGAATACTTCAACCGATCTCGCCAGCGACGCCGAGCGGCGCATCGAAGCTGAGGACAGCGCCCTCGCGCTCTGAGGCGTGCCCAAGCGGTGCAGCCCTGTTTCTTGGCATTTTTGCTTTCCACCCCTGTCCTCGTCCTCGTTGCCCCCCCTTGTATGATGCGGATTTCGATGCAGATGCTAGTTTCGATGTTTTTTTTCTCGAGCCGCCGTTCGGCTGGGCGTGCAGGCAAGTTTACAGGCCACCCCGCTCTTCTGGCCCACGGCGCACCCAAGGGCATTATTTTCTTCTCATCTCTGATCTGGGTCATCTGAAACATCGCCGCGTTCTTCGCCAGCGCTCGCTCGCCGATGCGGCCCCCCCCACGCATCGGATTTCGCACCCTGTGGGGGAAGGGAAGGGAAGGGGGGGGGCAGCCGCGTTTCTCGCGCGCCTGTTCACCCCAGGCAAGCGGGGGTCGGCGGACTGTTCTTGATGCAATCACGCAACAAAGTGGCTGTCGGGATCTGGCACGGGCGCGTTGCCGAGAGCCTGCGCGTCTTGCCCCCCCGCCAGACGCCCACTCGCGTGTTGCCGACTCGGTGAATGGTCGCGCGCTTCATCTGCAGCCGCTCTCGGTTGAGGTGACAATGGAAACGGCGGGGGCCTGGCTCCAGAATTGGAGGTCTCGTCGTCCCCGATCAGCGCGGCCGCTCTGACTCTGACCGCTGGCGCCCGTCGGCGCCGCCATGGCCGGCACTAGAAGACTGCGCAGAAACAGATGGTACGATGACGAGTTCCTCCCAGTGCCGAAGCGCCGAAACTCTTCGTGACCTAACGGGCTTGCTCGCACGGGGCTCTTCTTTGGCCCGCGGGCTTGCGTCGCCGAGCCATCGCGACCAGAAAACGCGCAGGCAGGGGTATGTTGCGATGAATTCTTGAAGCCAGCTGCCGCGCGATCTTCCTTTTACATGACAGAGAGGGTGCTGGCGCGAATCAGTCGTTTTTCCATCCAGTCTAGACCGATGGGCTCGCGACTCTTCCATCTCAGCCCCCCCCAGCACGGCATGACATAGTGGCGCGGAGATGGCATAACACAACATAGCACAACCCAGCACATCATACCATTATCAAGTTCACAACATTGCGTGCCATGCCGTTTCAAAACATAACACAACATCGCACAATGTATCATGTCATATCACACCAAGACATACCACAACGCAGCACATCACACCATGACACACCACACCACACCATAACCCGCCATACAACAACACAACACAACATACCATTCCACACCATAATCCAGCATATCATGTCATACCACGCATTAACACACGGACGTGCCACAACACACCATACCCCAGCATACCACAACACAGTGTGCCATAACATAGCACGCCGCGGCGTACCAACTCATGCCATGACACAATAAAAATACAATGACGCAGCGCACATATACACATAATGCCATAACACGCCCATGACATACCATACCAAAATACCATGAAGTCCCATAACACCATACAGCCATATTATGCACAACGTACACGGGGCAGGGCCCACGCAATATGAGGTAATTGATGGGGAAAGTCATGCCGTTGGACGACATGGTTGCATGTATTGCAGATCTCCACGATCTGTTCTTTATCGAGCCTCGGCCAGCAACTGGGGTCTTGGGGCATGCTTGCGCTGTGCTTGCCGCCGCCGACCGCGTGCCTGTTTTTCTGTGGTTTTCCGTAGCATTTGGCTCAAACCGTCTCGGCTCGAGCCCGCCCCTGGCCCAGGTACGCGCCGGGCCCGCCCCGTCGCGATGGCTTCCGGCGGCGGCTGCCCCACTGGCGCCGCCCTGCGGCGGGTCCTCCGCCTGCTGCTGCTGCGGCTGCTGCCGCTGCTGCCGCCACCGCCCCCCTGGAGGCCGGCGCGCGGGAGGCGGCGGCGGCTGGTGGCGGCGGCGGCTGGCCCTGCTCGGCCCCCCGTGGCGCCTGGCCGCCGCCGCCCTGGCTGGCGGCGGTTGCCGCCGCCGCTGCCGCTGCCGTTGCCGCTGCCGCTGCCGGCTCCCCGCCGGCGGCGGCGGCGGAGGGCGCGGTGGCCGGCACCGCCGCGGCCGCTCCTGCCGCCGCCGCTCCCGCTGCTGCCGCCGCCGCCGACTCCCCTCGGGCGGCGGCGGCGGCCGGCGGCGCCGCGGCTGGCGTGGCGGCCGCTGTCGCGGCGGCTGCTGCTGCCGCCGCCGCCGCCCTTGCTGCCCGACTGCCTGCCCCGCGGCCTGGCCGGCTGCCAGCCCCGCGGCCCGCCCAAAATCCAGACCGTTGGCCCGCCCCGTGGCCAGCCTGATGGCCCGCCCCACGCCCGGCCCCGCGGCCCGCCCTACGGCCCGCCCCACGGCCAGCCCGACGGCCCGCCCGACGGCCAGGCCCACGGCCAGCCTCTCAGCAAGCCTGGGCAGCCCCGCAGCCAGCCCCACGGCCAGCCCGACGGCCAGCCCCGTGGCCAGCCTGACTGCCAGCCCCGCGGCCAGCCCCACGGCCAGCCCCGCGGCCAACCCGACTGCCAGCCCCGCGGCCAGCCCGACTGCCAGCCCGATTGGAGAAGTCCAATGGCGACAGCAGGAAACGTCCCTTGGCGATAGCCAGCGGCAACCGCAGCGAACAAGGCACCCTTGCATCCCCGTGTCCAAGTCCTGACGCCCTCGCGGGCACCCCGGGCGGCCAGCAGAGTTTTCGAGGAGAAACAGGGCCCGTTAGGCCAGAAGGGAACGCAGCGGTGGTGTCATCGGACTCACAACGAGAGGCAGGGCCCGTTAGGCCAGAAGGGAACGGAGACGGTCTTCACGGTTCTGACAGTCAGGAAGAGGTGCCTTTGCACCTTTGCATCCCTGTGTCCTTTGACTTACAAGGCACCCTTGCATCCCCTTGGCCGGGTCCTGACGCCCTTGCGGGCACCCCTGGCAGCCAACAGACCTCTCAAAGAGAAGCAGGGCCCGTTAGGCCAGAAGGGAACGCAGCGGTTGTGTCATCGGACTCACAAGGAGAAGCAGAGACAGGGTCCGTTAGGCCAGAAGGGAACGAAGCGGTTGTGACATCGGACTCGCAGGGAGAAGCAGGGCCCGTTAGGCCAGGAGGGAACGGAGACGTTCCTCACGATCCTGACGAAGATGCCCCCTTGCACCCTCGCGCACTGCGTCTTTTGGCGACGACGAGGACGAGACCGACGATGGGCAGGTCGTGGAGGCGCAGACGAAGGGCGAGGGCGCGGTGAAGGAGGAGGCTACCCTGACCCCCCCCCCTCCCTGGATCCTCCTGCGTCGGGGGACAGCGAGGCGTAGCTGGCGGACCTGGCCCTGGTCCCTCCTCTCTCTTCTTCGGTGGAATGCGGCGGAAGGCTGGCGGAAGACGGCGGAAATAAAACGAGGGCGCCTCCGCTGGCGGAGGCCGACGAAAGGCCGGCGGAAGCCAGCGGAAGTATCTCCATGGGTCCTCCGATCGAGGACGCGTGCGACGACGCAGAGGAACTCTACGCAGGATCTCCGCTGGCGTCCGCGAGCGGGCTGCGCGCCCAGGAACGCTGGGACCCTGCAGGGTGCGCGGCGGACGGGCACGCGGAGGACCTCGCCCGGGAGCTTCTGACATACCGGAAACGCGGCCTCGTGAACGTGCCTGCGACACAGGGCTGCGAGGTCTTCGCCATGGACGCCGCCGACGACGAGGGAGACCCCTCCCTCTCCTGCTCCCATGTTCCCTCTCTTCCTAACCACCTGAAGATTGCGACGGCTAGTCGCCCTGATTCCCTGCTTCTGACGGACATCGCGATGGATAGTCGCCCTGATTCCCGCGGTGGCCTGGTTCCCCGTGGAGTTCGTGGCGACCTGATCCCTGAATGCGCCTCTGCGCCCGCGCGACGCGGCCCGGGCCATGCGGGTGGGGTCGCGACTTCCCCGACGAGCGGGCCTCCTTTTCCTGCTGACGCGGTGGCAGCGCCCTCCGCGCCCCGGCCTGCCCCCGCCGGAGTCGCAGTCCCAGGGGCCCCGCGGCGAGCTCGGCAGAGGGGTTGGAACGCCCGCGGTTACAACCCCATGCTGCCCCGGGCCCACCAGGTTGGTGAACGGCGCGACGCCTTCCACATCGAGGTGCCCCGTTCCCGCGGCGGTCCGTTCGACCGCAGCTACAACGGCCAATTCTGAACCTTCGAGCAGCTTGGCGGAGGAGGAGGAGGAGGAGGAGGAGGAGGAGGAGGAGGAGGAGGAGGAGGAGGAGGAGGAGGAGGAGGAGGAGGAGGAGGGGGAGGAGGAGGAGGAGGAGGAGGAGGAGAGGAGGAGGAAGGAGGAGGAGGAGGAGGAGGAGGCGCGACGACGTCAGGGCGACCACCAAGGCGAAGACCACGACACTCGGCGATCCTGAGCCGACGGGAACCGGCGCACGGGAGGAAAGGACTGCCGCCGTCGCAAAATATTCACAGGCGGCGAGAGTTCTTCGGCGCTACCTGGGCCGAATTTCTTAGAGAAGATCCCTGGGCGGCGGCTGAGGTAGCCCGCGTGGCTGCGAGCCGAGGCCAGAGTTCCCGTTCCACTCACCCCGGCAGGAAGGGCCTGACAGTCGCGGAGCCGCACTCCCCGGCCACGCCCGCCCTCACGAGCAGCAGGGCTTGGTCGCAGCGTACCGGTCACGCGAGGTGCGAGCTCCACCGCCCCTGGCCTCCCCGCCTCTTCGTCCTCCGCCGGGGCGCAGCGGAGCTTCGCTGCCGCGGCCAACAGCGCGCCTGGCAGCGGCGGCGACACCTCGGAGGCCCACCCAGGGCAAGCCCCACCTGAGCTTAGTCCGGCACAGCACGCTCTAAGCAGGACGAGCGCCAGGACGAGCGCCCTTCCCCGGGGCACAGCGACGCCGCCCCCGCGCCGGCAACCACACACCACGGCGACGAGACGACCCTCGGTGCGCCCGTCTCGACTGCTGGTTCCGCATCGGACGCGTCTCCCGGCACCTGGGGGCGAGTGGGGGTCACCGACGGCGCCGCGTACGCGTCGACCCCGGGCCCACGCCTGCTCCCCAAGCGCTGGCGGCTCGTGCGGCCGCCGCTGCCTCGCGAGCCTCGGGTTGCCCTTGCGCCCGGTGGTTGGCGAGACGGGCCACCAGGCCACGGCAGTACTGCAACCCTGGAACGACGAAGCGGGCGATCCGGGCGAGGCGGGCAGGGCGGCGGACAGAGAGGCCAACCGTCTTCGCGTCGACCAGGGCCCGTTCGCCCCGATTCGCCCGCCCTCGCCCCCGAGTGACTGCGACGGTGATCCACGCCCGAGCCGCCCCAACGTCGCCCACGAGGGAGGGGGCCGGGAGGCGGCGGAGCTCGCGGTCGAGGCGGCCCCAGCAGGCTCCAACGAGGAGGCCGCCGAAGCCAATGCCACCGCTGGGAGGTTGCCCGAACCTGACCCTGCTGGAGGCTCCGCCGCTCTGGCAGCCGCGCCGGAGGGCCGCGTCAGGGAGAAGGGCGAGGAGGACGAGGCTGAGGAGGGGAGGGAGAACGACGGCAAGGCGGACGACGAGGGCGAATCCAAAGGCGAGAGCGACGGCAAGGCGGACGGCGAGGGTGAGGCCAAGGGCGAGAAGGAGGAGGAGGACGAGGAGGAGAAGGTAGAGGACAGCAAGAGGCCGGCGCCTGCGGTGCGGGCAGGAGGCGACGCTCAGCCAGCCGCTCCGCCAGCAGGCGCAACCGCGGCACAGGCGGCTGCCCCGGAAGCGGCAGAGGACGGCGGCGAGGCGGAGTCACCCGCTGCCGGCGCGTACGCCGCCTGGACTCGCAGCGCGCTCAACGAGGTCGAGGCCCTGTTCGACAGCCACCACGCGCGCCTCCTCCCGCAGCGCTTCGTGGCCACGAAACGCCTACTCGTAGAAGGCCCTGGATGGCGGGCCTTGCGCGCTGAAGTCAAAGCGATAATGCGCGACCGGCTCGCGCGACATTCCTGGGGCCCCTGGAACGACGCGCTGGCGCGCGCGACACTCCTGGAACAACGCGCCGGCGCTACAACGGCTGCCCTCGGCCCGGAGGAAAGAGGAGCAGGAGGAGGAAGAGGAGGAGGACGACGAGGAGGACGACGTGGGTGGCGTAACCGCCTGTTTCACCTGTGTGGACTAGATTCGAGGTGTGGTAGCTGGGACAGCGGACCGGCCCTACCACTTCGGCTGCTGGCAGGCCCAGCTCGCGTCGAGCGCTACCTGACCCTCCAGCGCGCCGACCTACCTGTCCTGATACGCCGCGCCCGGGTCCTGCGACTTCTCCCTGCTCCACCGTGGCGCATTGTGCAGGCAGCACTCCGGGGCTTCGTGTCCTCGGTCGCCGACTGGTCCTCCTGCTCTCTCTCCACGCGCCCCTGGCCTGTTCTCTAGGCGTCCTTATTCGGGCTCGTCCTGTTCGTGACCTTCTTTGGCGGCCCGGCGGCTGGTGATGGAGGAGCGCCTGGCCAAGGAGTTCGCGGAGGTGCACTTCCCTGTTCCCTGGCCCGACCTCGGGCGGCCTTCTATGGGTTCGACCTGTTCGCGACTTTCTACGCCGCCTTTTGGGTGCGACCTGTACGTGTCCTTCTCCGCCGCCCGTTTCCCCGTCGCATCGGGCGGCCTTCTACGGTCTCGACCTGATCGTGACCTTCTACGCCGCCTGATTCCTCTGTCTCTCTCCCTCTCTCTCTCTCTCTTTCTCTCTTTCTCTCTCTCTCTCTCTCGAATACACCTGACCATGGGGCGGTTTGTCCCTCCTGTCCCGTTGGTCCTCCTACCCTGGTTCCACAGGCACGCCTGCCCTGCTCCCCGAATGGCTGGCGGGGCCACCGCCGAGGTGCTGGTGCGGGCGGCTGCGGCGCCATTTCGCCAGCTACGGCTGGCCCTCCCTCCTTTCCCTCCTCTGCCGCCTCGGCGGCCCCGCGGTCCTGGGGCAGCGCGGCCCCGGCCCGGCCCTGGGCTCCGCGGACAGCGGCAGCGCCCTGGTACAGCGCGGCTTCGGCCCGGTCCCGAGCGCTCGCCCCTGCAGGTCCGGATCCGTTCCACTTCCCGCTCCAGTGCGCCGGCACCCTGTCGGTCATCGCAGGCGGCATGTTCTTGGAGTGCCCTGGCTGCCGCGCCTCAAGTCCCTGCGGCTCCTGCACCCTGGACCGGTGGCACCCTGAACCACCACGGCCCTGTGGCTCCTGCTCCTGCTACCTGTACGATGGCACAACGCTGCACTTCGTCTCAGTGCCGCCCTCCTCGCTCTCCCTGATCCCTGACGCAGCTTGGTTGCAAGGCGCGTCACCTCTCGCCGCCAACTCGAGGCTGGTGTAAGATGGAGAGCCATCGACGGCAACGCCAACCACAACATTTTGCTTCGACCCGTACTTCGCCACCGGTTTCAAGAAGGCGCTCCTTTGCAAGTTCGTCGACTTCGACACCGCCTGGTTCCGAGGCTTTGCCTCCTCCCGGCCTCGTTCTGAGGCTGTGCCCCCCTTCTCCTTCCCCTGCTCTGCGTAATTCAAACTCTGCGCGGCCCGCTTAGCTTCGACCAGAAGAGGTGCGCTCTCGACCCGCGAATCAAAAAATGAATCTAGATACTATATCTATCTCTCTATATACATATGAATATATGCGCAATGCACATACATACACGACGCTGCAACTTTTGGCATCGTCGGATCTCAAAATCGAGTCGTGAGGAAGCCACGACGCGAGGCTTTTCATCATTCTCGGCCTGCCGGGGCCCTCGCCGGGCCTCGGGGCCGTCCACAGAAGGACTAAGGACGCCACGCCGGTCCCGGGGGATGGATCGATCGAGGCCTGGGGGCCGCGTCATGCGACAATCATGACATCGGGGGTCCGGGGAGGAGGGGGCAAAGAGCGGCGAGGAAAGGTGGGGGAGGGCCGGCCCGCCCCGAGATCTTGGCGTCGCGATTCCGCCCCGTTTCGGGGCCGGGGGCCCTCACGGATCGCTCCGGGCAGAAACAATAACATACCAGAGAGGGGGTGTAGGCTTCCGGTCATGTGTTTTGTTTAGCTAAGTTTTTTTGTTGCGATGTTGAAGTGATCTTCGTCTTTTCGCAACGTCGGATCTCGAGGTCCAGCGTCTTCATACGGTCAGTACGAAGGTTTCTCGACATTTTCGACACCTGGGGGCCCTCACTTGGGGGCAGTCGACAAACAACTCGGGATGGGGAACAGGTCGGGACTCCTCGGATAGACGCGTTGACAAAAATCAGCACATCGGATCTCGCAGGGGGCGGGGGGCAGGCGAGGGGGCGGTGGGGGACGAGTGAGGGGGAGGAGAAGGAGGAGAGGGAGGAGGGGGCCAGGCGCAGGCGCGTCCCTCAACACGCACCTGCACATCACCGCCATGCCTGGCCAGGTCCATAACTGGGACCTGGCATGGTGCATAGCATACCCCCTCCTGGCCCTGGACGAGGGGGGTCTTTGCACCATCCTCGAGGCGTCGCGGCAAACACCATGAATGATGGGCGTTGATGTGTGGCTTCAGGACGCCAGGTCGAGAAGGGCCGCGGAAGGACGGGTCGAGAGCTCTGGGCGCAATCTTCCGACACTCTGGGTTTTCGCCAGGGCAGACCGAGAGACCCAGACATGCGATGCCTTGATTTCTGCAGCACGGGCCCCCCGAACGTCCCCACCCGTTGCCCAGAGCCAGCTCCGCATCCCGAGCTGTTTTTCGACGGCCCCCCGGGGGCCAGACGAGGGCCCCCCGAGGGCCGCCCGCGGGACGCTCTTCCCGTCGCGATCTCTCTCCATGGCGCAGGCAGCCCTGAGGTCCGGGCGTGGCAACTTTTTTCCCCTCGCACCGGGCGATCTCGCCTCGCATCGGGCCCTTATAGGGCCTCACAACTTGGTCGAAGGATTGCAAAGGATGGCAAAGGATTGCAAAGGATTGCAAGTTTTTTTTTTTTTTTTTTTTTTTGTTTTTTTTTGTGTGTTGTTTTTCTTTTGCAATCCTTCGCTCGAAAACTGCAGGAGGAAGAGGGGGCCCAGAGAGCTCCAGGCGTGATCTTCACGGTGCTGCAGCTTCTCGCAGCGTCGGGCCTCGAGGCTGCCGGGGTTCCGCAGCACTCGGAGCTGACAGCCCGGCCTCCGCCCCTCCGCTTTTCCTGACGGCCCCGGGGCCCGGCGAGGGCGCCTCGAAGCTGGAATCGGCACCATCTCTCCCGCCGTGTGCTGCTTCTTTTCCAACGACGCGAGCGAGTCTGGGCTCAAAGCTTTCATCGGCGTTGTGCGAGGGGGGGAGTGAGAAGGAGAAGGGGTACTCCTCCTCCTCCTCCTCCTCCTCCTCCTCCTCCTCCTCCTCCTCCTCCCCGCTCGGGACCTCCTCCTCCTCCTCCTCCTCCTCCTCCTCCTCCTTCTCCTCCTCCTCCCCCCGCTCGAGGGCGGGCGGGGGCGAAGTGAGAAGGAGAAGGCCTTCTCCGAAGGCGCCTTTGGAGAAGCTCCCTAGGCCTTCTCCAGAGACGCGGCAGGCTTCTCAGCAGGCGCGGGGGCTTCTTGGAAGTCTCGTTGCCTTCTAGGGAAGGCCTTCTCCTTCTCACTTCCCACTGGGCGCGCCGCCGAATGTGGTTTTTGAGTCATAAATCGGGTCTCCGGCGGCCGCTCGGGACGATCCGGGCGCCCCCTGAACGCCCGCGGCGAGGCACAGCTGCCGGCAAGCACCCCGAGGCTGGAAGACCGCCGAAAACCGACGAATGCGCCCCGAGAACCTCGAACCGCGAACCTCGACCCCGAAACTCCCCCCCCTTCGTTCGCCGCCGACGTTCTGCCGTGTTCTCTGGCGCTCTGGGGTTGGAGCTTGTGTTGAGCAGGGACCGACCGTCCCGGCATTCCTATAGGCCTACCACGAAATTTTCTTAGAATCCAGAAATGTTCCAAGAACAAAACAATGCTCTGATAACATACTCCAAATGGGTTAAAACCAGACAGTCCTAGCCAGATGTGTTCTAAGAACATGTCGTACAAATCACACAAGATTCTTAGAATATTCTTTGCTAGGCCTATGGGCGAGCCAGGACGCTTCGCCACTGCTTCATTGTGCCGCTCTCGCTTCCCCCAGGGGCGGGCTCCGCGGGCTGACGGTCCTCCTCCGCCGCCCCGTGGCGCCCGGCCGCTGCCCCCTCCTGGTGCTTCCCTCTTCTGCTGCGCTCCCTCCTGCTGCTCTCTTCTCCTCCTCCTCCTCCTCCTCCTCCTCCTCCTCCTCCTCCTCTCTCTCCTCCTCCTCCTCCCCCTCCTCCTCCTCCTCCTCCTCCTCTCCTCCTCCTCCTCCTCCTCCTCCCTTCTCCTCTCCTCCTCCTCCTCCTCCTCCTCCTCCTCCTCCTCCTCCTCCTCCTGCGAGCGCCGAACAAGTGTATCGACGGCCGCACTCCCCCCTGACCACCTCCACGCAGGCGACGACAAGGTAGTGCAACGAGACGAACAGCACGCCCCGACAGCCGCCCAGCAGCGCCCCTGCCCCTGCAGTTCAGCTGCCCGCCCGGCGCCGTCCGCGCCCAGGGCGGTGCGCAGCTGTCGTGCTGTGGCCCGGTGGAGGGCCACGCTGAGCTCCCGCCCCCACCGAGCCACCAGCTGCCCGGCCAGGGCGTCCGCTTCGACCTCGTCGCCGGCCGCCAGCAGCGCCGCCTGCTCCCGGGCGAGGCCGCGGAGGTGCTGGAGGGCCGCCCGGCCATGCCGGCCGGCGGTCTCCAGTGCCAGGGGCACCGTCCGCCAGGGTGCCTGCCTCGCCGGGTATCGCCGGTGCTTGTCCGCCTCCGCGGCGGCGTTCACGGCGCCGTCACGGCCGGCGGCGGCCCGCAGGGCGTCGACGTCGGCCGGCACGCTGTACCGGACCGTCACGTCGAAAAAGGTGCGCGGCTGGCCGGGCCGCTGCACCTCGAGGTCCAAGATAGCCTCTTCGCGCTCCGTCGCCAGGCGGCCCTGGCAGGTGGCGCAAGCCTCAGCCGGCCGCGTCGGGGCGGTCCCGCGAGTGTCGCACCAGGCGCAGCGCCACGCCCAGCGGTCCCAGGCTGGGACATTGATCTGGCGCACGGCGTGGTGGCCGCACTCCGTGTGGACGTGCTGCCAGGCGCGCTCGAGGTCCCCGCTGCGGGCCTTGAGGCCCCCGCCGCGCGGGCAGCGCCAGGCGTGCCGGGCCTTGCCGCAGAGCGCCTCGCCGCAGCGTTGCCCGGCGCGCTCGCCCGTCCGGGTGCGGTTGCATCAGGTCGCCCCGGGCGGTGCTGCGTCCTGTCCCAAGAGGCAGCGGGCAGTGGCCTTGTACTCCGCGTCCTCCAGCCGCTCGCGAGCCTGCCCTGGCGCGGCCGTCTGCCACCCGGAGGCGTGCGGCCCGCCGCATGAGCGCAGGAACGCCCTCTCCTCCAGCCCCAGGACCCTCCTCCTCCTCCTCCTCCTCCTCCTCCTCCTCCTCCTCCTCCTCCTCCTCGTCCTCCTCCACCTCCACCTCCGCCTCCTCCTCTTCCTCCTCCTCCCTCTCCTCCTCCCTCCACCTCCTCCTCCTCCTCCTCCTCCTCCTCCTCCTTCTCCTCCTCCCTCCTCCTCCTCCTTCCTCCCTCCTCCTCCTCCTCCTCCTCCTCCTTCCTCTCTCCCTCCTCCTCCTCCTCCTCCTCCTCCTCCTCCTCCTCCTCCCTTGTCCTCCTCTCCTCCTCCTCCTCCTCCTCCTCCGTCCTCCTCCTCCTCCTCCTCCTCCTCCTCCTCCTACCCTCCTCCTCCTCCTCCTCCTCCTGCCTCCTCCCCTCCTCCCTCCTCCTCCTCCTCCTCCTCCTCCCCCTCCTCCTCCTCCTCCTCCTCCTCCTCCTCCTTCTCCTCCTCCTCCTCCATCTTCGCTTTCATTACGCCGACCAGTCTTTCAGCATCGAGGCTCGCAGCGCCCGTGAGGAAGATGGAACGAACTGAAGCCGACTCAGGCTTGGTGCCCTGCAGATTCAGATTCGACCTGGGTGGGCGGAGCAAGTCCGCCTCCTGCACCTCCTCCTCCTCCTCCTCCTCCTCCTCCTTCACCTCCTCCTCCTCCTCCTCGCTCTCGTGCTCCTGCTGCTGCCGCTGTTGCTTCGGTGCTCCTCCTGGTCATCGTTATCATCGTCCTCCTAAGAGTCGTCGCTACGGGCAGTCAGGGATGTCTTCGTTTTCTTCAGGAGTGCGGACTCAGTCACTGGCGGCCAGGGCGGCGGCGGGCGCCCTACAGGCGACAGGGGCTGTTGTCCAAGCCAAGGCGGGAGAAAACTTACAAAGACTTGTGCCCACCCTCTGGTCGGAGGGGGCGGACCGACTTAGTTCTGCCAACCCCCTTCCTCCCGTTCGGGACAGGGCTTACCCATACCGTTCGTAGCTGGCCCGACGCGCAACAAGCAACACGCAGCGTGTCGACACAGAGTTCAGCGCGCAGTCTGGAGACGTACGCCTGGCACGACACGCTCGCCACACAGCGGGCCGACACGCGGGGCCAGCACGCAACGCATCGGCACGGACATTTTTTGAGCACTGCACGTGTTGCGCCTCAAAACGGGGGCTATGAGGGCACCCAGGATACCGCTGCCCCCACTGAGGGGCAACGATCGGGGGGGGACTGGCATAGGGGGGATGCATCGACCTGGAATCGGCGATACAACGCCGACGGATCGGCGATAGGCCTCCGGTGGTGAATCCGCACCTTCCTGGGCAGGTTGGGGCCATCGGGCCCCTATCGGCGATCAATGGGCGATTGAGGGGCGATGCGTCCCCCCCTGCGCCTATCCCCCCCCCATCGTTGCCCCCGAGGAGATACCCCCTGCGCCTATCCCCATCGTTGCCCCCGAGGAGATACCGCTGCCCCCACGTCGTGGCCCTTCTCTCGGTGCCGTGCGGGCTGGCCGTGGGCTGGCAGTCTGGCGCGGCGGCCGCCCCAGGCCGACCCGCGGGGAGAAGGGCGAGGCGCAGGTGACGGTCCCTGTTGGCTGGAGCCTCGGAGTTCAGGTTTGCGGTCCACTCGTACACGTCGTTCATTTCTAACCGTGCTCATTTCTAGTTGTGCTCGTTTCGAATGGTTCCTGGCCCCCCAGTGGCCAGGAAGGGGCCCAGGATAGAGCAATTAGAAATGAAAGGGTCTTGGCCCCCCAAAAAAATCAAAGAACTTGCGAAGAATTAGAAATGAACAATCTGTATGATAAGGACGCGCAGTGCAGTGGAGGCCAGTCCACAAGAAACCCTCCACAGGAAGCCCAACCCTGAGACCCCAGGACGTCCATGGGCTTTTGGCGTGGGAACGTCACGCTCTCCCTCGCAAAACCATCGAAACCGGAGAAACCCAGGGCACCCTGGAGGCAAGCAGGGTGTTTCTTGGCATGGCCCCCCACTGTGAGGATGTAAGCGCCGTGGAAGGCCATGTCGACACTTTGCGAGCGGGGCGTGGCCAGCGAGCGCGGCCAAGGATGGGCAGAAGGGGAAGGATGCAAGGCAAGGGCAACCTTGGAACGCTGCTCATCCTTACTATCAGGGGGGGACCTCCTGCGACTCTTTCCAGGCCCCTCGGGGGGTTCTCGGGGGGCGCCGTTGGTGCTCTGCCTAAGCTCTCTGGGGGCTCTCTTGCGACGCCGTCGGGGCTTCCTCGAGCCTCCAAGATTGCCCAACCTATTCTTAGGTCGGGCCTGTCCCCCTACAGGCGGACGTTGGGCAAAAAGTGCAAAGCACACACTCAAAAATGCACCGAAGTAGTCAAACAATACTAAAAAAAGTCCCCAGACTATATCTTTGGACTGATTCTGAATATTCTTCCTGCAGAGGGACATGCCCGACTTAAAACCAGTCCCAAGAGGGTCCCAGGGCGGCGCAGCGAGGAAAGGAGGAGGAGGAGGAGGAGGCGGAGAGGGAGAGGGAGGAAGAGGAGGAAGAGGAGGAGGAGGAGGAGGGGGAGGAGGAGGAGGAGGAGGAGGAGTAGGAGGGAGGAGGAGGAGGAGGGCCCCCAAGGCGGCCTCCGAAGGTCCGGAGCTTCCATGGGAGGCCCTCCGGGAGGCCCTCCGGGAGGCCGCAGGGCGCCCCTGAGAGGCTCCCCAGATGCCCCCACGAAGCTCCCAGGGGGCCATCGGGAGGCCCCCCAAAGGGCCCCCAGGCCTCCTCTTCCTCCTCCTCCTTCCCCTCGTCCCTGTCGTATCCCCATGCGTGTCGATAGGGCGGGCTGGGCGTTTCGCCTGAGACTTCCTCATCATTCATGTCAGTGAGCATTGAAAGCTGCAACAGCTTGAAGGATGGAGTACAACCTTTTTTTTTCTAACTGTGCCTCTCGCCTACGCGCCGCGCACGTTCGTCCTGAAGGTGTAGCAGGCTTATGGATGGAGCGGGGGAGCTTTCAAGTGTGGCTCTCGTCGTAGCACTGCGCACGCTCGTCATAACCTTGTGCGGCCGCTACAGAGATGCACAGGGATGGACATTTTTTTCTCAGTGTGGCTCTTGCCCGGGCGCCGCGCACTTTCTTCCTACAAGTCGGCAACAGCTTCAGGGATGGAGGGGGGGGGTCGTCGCGCCGCGTCGTCGTCGTTGTCGTCGTCGTCGTTTTCTCTCCTCCCTCGTCGTTGTCGTCGTCGGCGTCGCCGTCCTTCCTCCTTCTTCGTCGTTCGCGTCGTCACGCCTTCGCCTCAACGTCGCGCCGCTTCGCCCCAACATCTTACAGCAACTTCAAGATTTGAGTGCTGTCCAGTTTCGACACGTCAGATCTCGCTTCAGCGCCGCACACCTTCGCCGGAAAAACTGCAACTGCCCCAGGCATGGAGGAGGGGGGGTTGGAGCATTTTCAACTTGATGCTCTCGCCTAAGCGCCCAGCGTGCGCTTTATTTGAACAGGCTTGCAGCAACTAATTAGATGAGGGGCATGGTATTCACCATGTGATTCTCGCCTAAGCCCAGTGCACATTCTTCGTGAACTCTCCCAACACTAGACGTACTGATCACATGTCGGTTTCAACATGGAGCGCTTTTATTCGCGCCGCGCAAGTGTGTCTTAAAACCTCGCGCTCGTGAGAAGGATGGAGGACAGTTCCTTTTCAAAATGGGGCTCTCGCTTGAGAATTCCTTGAACTTGAATGCCAGAAATTTCAACTTCGAGAGCGATTCCTTTTCAAAGTGGGGCTCTCGCTTCACAATCCCTCCAAATTCATGACGAGACGTGTACCTTTACACGGGTGGGGACTGGACATTTTCCGACAGGGGCAATCTCGATGGACACCTGGTTGACTGTATGATTATCTGTTTTCGCATTCATTCTTCTGTGCCAAACAGATACAATGCAACTGTCTTATGGTGCCCTGGCCAAACTAGCAGGCGCATTGTGTGTTGGTATTTCATAGGGGCGCGTGCTGTAATGAGAAGGATGGCTCGTATGGACTCATTGAGGGGGGACTTGGGACGGGAGGGTGTAGTGCAGCATCGTTGATGCATCTTGGGTATACACTGGTCCCCCTCTTTGTCGATCCCATTTCCTTATGAATAAAGTCGCCCTGCCGCATCCCCAGACGTGTCGGCAAATCAGCCCTGGCGTTCCAACTTAGGGTTCCTCGCCGTTCATGATCGTGAAGTCGAATATTTGCAACAGCTGCAAGGGTGGAACTTGAGATGTGACTCTCGCCTTCTCACCGCGTGCATTTGGGTGGATGGGAGGTCGTTTTCCAAATTTGGCTCTCGCCTCAACGTCGTGCCCACTCGTCGCAAAAGTCTGCAGCTGCTTAAGGATGGAGGGGGCCATCTTTTTCATGCGGCTCTCGCCCTGGCACCGCGCGCGTTCGTCGGGAGAACATGCAACAGCTTCAAAGACGCCAGGGGTGGGGGGAAACGTTTTCAGAATGTGGCTTCCGTCTCAGCGCCGTGGACATGAGTCTTAAGTCGGGCGTGTCCTCCTACAGGCGGATTTTGGACGAAAAATGAAAAATACCCCAAAGTCGAAACGAATCAGAACATCGTCCCCAGACTATTTTTGTACTATTTATGATATTCCTCCTGTAGAGGGACAGGCCCGACTTAACATTAGTCTTGAAAGTGTGCAACAGTTACGAGGATGGACCGCAGGTCGTTTCGAAATGCGGCCATGGCCTCAGCCTGCGATCATTGGATGGAGCACTGCTCCTTTTCAAGCGGGGCTCTTGCTCGAGACTTCCTCACAACCTTGGAAGCAAACAGCTTCAACACGTGTGGCACGGAAAAGGTCGAAGGCGGTTCCTTGTCACAATGGGGTTCTCGCTCAAGTCCCTCGAAAGTAATGACGAGAGATGTGGACTTCTGCGACAACTGCAAAACGGGGCTGGTCCTGAATCGGCGGAGGGGATCTCACCGGACACCTCGTTGAACTGCATGATCATATTGTTTCGCACCTTATTTCGACACGGGATGCCGTATTCATCTGCTTTTGCTGTCTTCCCAAATTTCATTCGAGAAGGCACGTCGCCAAAACCTTGTCGCATTCCTCGCTGAACTGTAATGCGCCGAAAGGGGTACGGAGGAATTCCTGCTCAGCACGGTGCCCTCGCCAAGACGTTATGCCCATGTGGTGCCGGTGAGGAGGAGGAGGGGGAGGAGGAGGAGGATGAGGATGAGGAGGAGCAGGCGGAGGCGGAGGAGGAGGAGGATGAGGAGGAGGAGCTTTCGACGGGTTCTCCTGTGGTGGAGAGGACGGCTCGCACGGTCTTGTGGAGAGGGGCCCTGGGGTCTGGTGGTGTGCTGCCGCAGCATCGCTGATGTATCCTCGGCTCACTCTGGTCCTGCTACCCCTGCTCCGGCTCCTCCTCCTCCTCCTCCTCCTCCTCCTCCTCCTCCTCTTCCTCCTGCTCCTCCTCCTGCTCCTCCTCCTGCTCCTCCTCCTCCTCCTGCTCCTCCTCCTCCTCCTGCTCCTGCTCCTGCTCCTGCTCCTCCTCCTGCTCCTGCTCCTGCTCCTGCTCCTGCTCCTGCTCCTGCTCCTAGCCACCAGGTCTCCGACCGCCTCCTGCTCACTCCACCTCATCCTTTCCTCATCCTCGCCTTCCTCCTCCTCCTCCTCCTCTCATCCTCCTTCTCCTCCCTTCCTTCCTCCTCCTCCTCCCTCCTCCCTCCTCCCCTCCTCCCGTCCTTCCCTCCTCCTACCTCCTCCTCCCTCTCCTACCCTCCTCCTCCCCCTCCCTCCTTCCTCCTCACTCCTCCCCTCCCTCCTGCCTCCTGCCCCCTCCTCCCCCTCCTCCCTCCTCCCTCCTCCCTCCTCCCTCCTCTACCCCCTCCTGCCTCCTCCCTCCCTCCCTCCTCCCCTCCTCCTCCTCCCTCCCCCTCCCTCCTCCTCCCTCTCCCTTCTCTCCTCCTCGTCCTCCTCCCTCCTCCCTCCTCGCCCCTCACCTACATCGTTTGCTGCGCAACTGCCTCCACCTCCTCACTCCTCCTCCTCCCCTCCCTACCTCCTCCCTCTCTCCCTTCCCTCCTCCCCCCCCCCTCCCCTCCCTCCTCCTCCTCCTCCTCCCTCCTCCTCCCTCCTCCTCCCCCTCTCCCTTCCTCCTCCTCGAGAAGCGTTATCCTCCTCCCTCCTCCCCCTCCTCCTCCCTCCTCCTCCCCTCCTCCTCCTCCTTCCTCCTCCTCCTCCTCCTCCTCCTCCACCTCCGCCATCCTCCCCCTCCCCCTCCTCCTCCCATCGGTATCGCGGCTCCAGCCGTCGAATCGCATCGGATCGGATCGTATGCGGCCGTCTGGGGGGAATCCCTGGGAGGCTTCTGGGCCAAGGTTTATGCTGCTCCCATCGTGCTCAAGGGCCACATTTCAGAATCATTTCGAGCACCCGGAAAAAAGTGTCGAAAGAATGTCGAAACAGTGTCGGACGATTGCCTCCCAGGGCCCGACACGTGAAAACCCGAGAGTTTCTGGAGACTTTTCTGGTGCCCGAAAGTCTTTCTGGTGGTCAAGGCTAAAGTAGGTTGGAACATCATACAGTCGAGGCGTTGACCCAAGGAACCCCAAATAAGGAACGATGCCCCTATTTTCCATAAGTTGAACTTCGATTTCGCATCGAAAACCTAAGGAAAGTCCAAGGCCAGCTGCGAAACAATTAAGGAACACGGAGCCCCTCCCCAACGAAACGGGTTCCTTCTTCAGGGCCCCGACTGTACAGCCGGGGCGTTGACCTAAGGAACCCTAAATAAGGAACGATGCCCCCTTTTTTCCATAAGTTAAACTTTGAATTCCCATCGAAAACCTGAAGAAAACCTAGAGCAAACTGTGAAACAATGAAGGAACACGGTGCCCCTCCCCAACGAGAAGGGTTCCTTCTTCAGCGCCCCGACTGTAAGCCAAGGTGGCTCCAAGATGGCCTCCGGCACGTCCCGAGGAGACCGCAGGGCGGCCCCAGGACGTCCCCAAGTGCCCGCGGGGCGTCTCAAGGACGACCCCTGAGAGGCCCAGATCCTCCATCCTAATCCTTCTCCTCCTCCTCCTCCTCCTCCTCCTCCTCCTCTCAAGGACGACCCCGAGAGGCCTAGACGTCGTTCATTTCTAATCCTGCTCCTTCGAATTGTTTCTAAGGCTCCCTGACTTGGGAGTCCTGCTCGTGCTCATTCTAGCTGTGCTCGTTTCGAATGGTTCCTGGCCCCCCGGTGGTCAGGAGGAGGCCCAGGACAGAACAACAATCAGAGTTGCAGGGCGCGCGGCCCCCCCCCAAAGTCAGAGAACTGTCGAGGAATTGGACATGAACAGTGCCTATGCTTTGGAGTGATGTCTGCCGTCTCGCGCCTCCGCTCCTGACGGGCTTCGGGTGCCGCGGGGCCGCCTCAGAGAGAGAGAGAGAGAGAGCCCCCCTGCGAGGGGCCCGGCCGACCCCCCCCCCCCCCCGGGGACGGCCCCGGAACCCAACGGGCAGGCCCCAGGAGGCTCCCGGAAGGGATCCAAGACAGGGCTGCACCTCAACGGCGCCTCTCGCTCTCGTTTGGGTTTCGTTCTCCCTCGGGTGGTCTCCCATCCGCCTCCACCACCCGCAAAGACGAGGTCGAGACAGAAACGGCCCACCAGATCGCCAAAACACCGCTCAGGTCCAGCCCTGCTCCGAGGGGCGATGCCTCGGGCACCGACAGGGGAGCAGTGATCTAGGACCCCCCTTTTTACAGGGCAGTTTCTAATATATACGAATAGATTTATGCATGAACTCATCGTTGCTTTTAATACTAACTCCCTGCATTCTTAATACATGATCCGCACGCGGAGCATGTTTAAAAACACGGCACTGTATTGTTTGATGGCCTGCGGTAGGGCCCCAAGACAGCCCCCCCAACGGCATCCAAGAGCACCCCCGAGGCGCTCAAAAGGAAGCGCCTCGCCTGCCCGGGAAGGCCTCACCGATGGCGCCATGGGGGCTCCTCCAGGTCCCTGCGCACTCTGCTTTGTCTCACTGTGCAGGCTTATCTGCCTCTCCCTCCCCCCGACAACTCCCCTGGGCATCGCTGCGGGATGGGCTGGTGAGAAGACGAGAAACGTCACCAGCCGCTGATCGACGTTCAAACAAGCCGACGCGTACTCGACAACAGAGTCGTCGGTTAGAGAAGGCGACGGGAGACTGCACTGGTCGACTGCGAATACTTCGGTCGAGGGAACTGGTGCAGACTTCCTCGTTCGACTCGTCTGGATGGGTGTTCGCCCCTCGCTTGACCACGATGGGTGTGTACCCTACTTTTGGAGCCAAGCTCCAGGGCGTTGATAAAAAAAAACATGGGCAAACCTCCTCCGTCAGGATGCCGTGCAGCACCAACGGAGACGGAGACGCATTAGGAAAGCATGCAGAGAAAGAACCGCACGACTGCCGCGGCCAAATCCAAGGAAACTTGCACGGACCGACGAACATCGGGTACCACCGAACCGCCGATACCAATCGGGCCCGCGGCCAACCGTGCTGCACTGGATTCGCGGGGCCTAGTCGCGTGCTGCACCCCCTGTGGTGCTGTCGCGCCGCGGGGGGTGGGGATGGGGTGGGGGCGGAGCACTTCACCTGCTGTCGCGCAGGGGATGGGAGAGGGCTAGGAAGGGAAGGCCTCGGGCGCGCCCTCCTTCTGGCTGGCAAGCGCGCAGACGCGCCTTGCAAAAAGCCCTCTTCGGTGAGCGCAGGAGAGATCCAACTGCCACTGCCAAGCCAGGGGTAAGAGGGAGGGGAGGCGGAGGAGGAGGAGGAAGAGGAGGACGAGGAGAAGGAGGAAAAGGAGGAGGAGGAGGAGGAGGAAAAGGAGGAGGAGGAGGAGGAGGAGGAGGAGGAGGAGGAGGAGGAGGATGGGCGAGGAGGAGGAGGAGGAAGAGGAGGAGGAGGAGGAGGAAGAAGAGGAGGAGGATGAGGAGGAGGAGGAGGAAAAGGAGTAGGAGGAAGAGGGGGAGGTCCGTAGCCGTTTTGGCTCCAGTCAACCCTTTCTCGAGGTGGTTGAGGAACCAACTTGCGCCTCGGGTCCCAACAGGTGGGTGCCCCACCAGAGGACCCGACTCCATTTCTTTTTGGCATGAGTTTGTGAGAACTGCCAACGGGTAGGCATTGACGGCCGTGGGTGGCTCGGGACACGGACGTTTGAAAACGCAGCCGTGCCCACACCCGCACATTTTTTCTACCAGAGAAACAACATCTGTGTTGGGAACGGCGGGCTTGGCCGCTGACACACACACACACACACACGTACACACAACACACACACACCCACACACCCACACACCCACACACCCACACAACCACCCACCCACCCACGCATCCACCCACCCACACCCACCCACCCATCCACCCACCCACCCACCCACTCACCCACCCACCCTCCCACCCCCTCATCCCCCCACCCCCACCCACACACCCACACACCCACACACCCACACACCCACACCCACACCCAGAGACAAAGACAGAGACACAAACAGAGACACAGACACAGACACAGAGACACAGAGACACAGAGACACAGAGACACAGAGACACAGAGACACAGAGACACAGAGACACAGAGACACAGAGACACAGAGACACAGAGACACAGAGACACAGAGACACAGAGACACACAGACACACAGACACACACACACACATCCGTAGCCATTCCGGCTCAAGGCCATGGCACCCTCCCGTCGGGTGCAAGTCTCAACGAGGCGCTCTGAGCACCAAGGGAGGTGCTTGGCAGAGCCAAATTCTAATTGCTTCACCGCTTTGCTTGTGGCCTGTGCGGCCGCCGTTTTCAGGCGAGTTCCTGAGTGTGCGACACTCCATGGAGGAACTTCGTAGCTGGAGCCATGGCGGACGGCGCGGGGAAGAGCAAGGGTGTTGCGGCTCGTGGTGGTCGAGGCGGGCTCGGCGGAGGCAGCGGGAACCCTGCCAGGCTGGCGCGACGAGCAGCGCACCAAATGGCAGTGCCGCTTCTGCGCAGGCACCAAGCCTGGCGGGAAGAACTACGTCAACTTCGCGCACCAGCTGCAGTGTCGCAGCTGCGGCCAATCCAAAGGGGTCGCCTTCCTGTGCAAGGACCTCAGCTCTGGGCCGCTGTCCCAGGTTGCCCCGTGGCTCGCGGACAAACGCCGAGCCGAACAGAACAAGCAGTCCAAGGAGCAGGCCAAGCGCATCGCCGCGCTCGAGCGCCAGCTCAAGGACGCCCTCAAGATCCCTGCGGGGGGTGTCTCCCCGCCTGATGCTGGGGCGGGTGGCGGCGCCTTGCTGCGCCCCCCGGCAGCGCCGAGCTGGGGGTGGCTTGTCGGGCCCGGCTCGCTGAAGTACATAAGTCGCTCGATCACCACGGTAACGTCAAAGAACCAACCGTGGTCGCGGCTGCTGACGCCTTCCGTTCCGAAAGCTCCAGCAGGAGGAGTTGGCCGCCAAATCAGTGAGGGCCCAAGTCCAACTCGCGCAGCAGCGCATCCACAAGGCGGAGCTCGGCATCAAAAGGGCCCAGGACCAGCTGGAGCGCAAACGGCAGGCCGCCAAGCGCGCAGGAGGAGGTCACGGAGCTGGAGGGCGTCCTGGTCAAGCAGCAGGCGGAGCTCGTGGGCCTCCAGCAGCAGTAAGCGGAGCTCTTCGAGGGGTTCCCTGGTCCTCTGGCTGGCGGCGCCTCGGATGCCGAGGAACTCATTCCTGGTCTGGGCGTTGCTCCTGCTGCTCAGGAGCGCTTCCTGCACGCGCGCGGCGTCGATGCTGACGCCCGGGGCCAGCTCTCGCAGGCTGTCGCGGAGTTGCGCGTCGCCGAGACGGCCTACGAGCAGCGCCTCGCTGCTGAAGCCGAGTCGGCTCCTGCGGGCGCCGCCGCGCCACCGCCCGTCCGCGTGCCTCCTCCCGAGAGCCAGCGGGGGGCGGCAGACATGGCCGCCGACGCGGACGCCGAGACGGACCTGGCCTGGATCGGGCGCCGGCGCCGCCCGCGCCGCAGCCCGCGGCCAGTGGAGATTTTGGCCTGGATCGGGCGCAAGCACCAGGGCACGGCGCCGGGGCCGCCAAGCGATCCGCCGGCGCCGTGCACGCGCCCGGAAGCGGGGCCTCCTCTCCCAGCGCTGGTCTCTGGGCGCGCCGCCCGCAGCGGCAGTGGGCAGCCTCCGTTGCCACTGTGAACGTGTCCAACTCGGGAATTAGGGGCCGCTGGCGGCGTACCTGCAGCGCACGGCCTCACCCGTGATCCTGGCCCAGGAACATCATCGGCGGGGCAGAAGACTGGCCAACTTCGAGGCGGACCTAGCGGGCCTCGGCTGGCGCGCTGCGTGGGCCCCCGCCCTGGAGGGCGATGGCACCGATGGTGCCGTCGGAGGCGCGGCGGTGGTGGTGCGCTCCGACATCCCGATCGCTGAAGTGGATGGTGCTCCTGTTGGCGTACTGGTTCCTGGTCGCGCCGCTGCCGCCCGCGTCGAGTGGGGTACCCCGATGGGCCTCGCGTGCGTTTCGATCTACCTATGCACTGGCGAAGACTCCCCCGAAAACACGGCCACCCTGGCGCGCGTCTTTGGCTGCTCGCGGCGGCTGTCTGCCAGAGGGCAGCCGTGGCTGCTTGGCAGCGACTTCAACATGGAGCCTGAGGCGCTGCTCAAGAACAATTGGCTCGCGAAGTTTGACGCGACTGTGATCAGGCCTCGCGTCCCCACGCGTCGCCAGGCCCAACCCGGGACCGTCAGACTACCCTATCTGGCTGCGCCCGCGGGTCCAGGATGCCCCTCTGGTCGACGTCACGGTGGACGCATGGCCGCACTGGCCTGTCGTGCTGTCAGTGCTAGCCGCAGAGCGTGCCATCGTCAAGCGCGAGCTTCGTGAACCGCCTGCACCACCTGCCGTGTCTCCCGTGGGATGCGCGCGGTTCCCGCGCTGGCTGCTATGGGAGCGGGCGCAGCGGCGCACTGGCGCCATCTGTGACGAAGACTCGCTCGTGCTGGCCTGGGACGGCGTCCTCGATGGCATCGAAGCAGAGTTGTTGGACCGCTGCGACATTGTGGGGCCTGGTCGCCGAAGCTATGAAGGCCGGGCGGGGCCTGTGGAGCTGGGCTGGAAGCGGGTCACCTGCCCGGTCAAATTCCAGCGCCGTCGCCCTGGCCATTGCAGCGAGCCGGGCCCAGCAGGTACAACGGTCCAGGCGGTTTGTCGTGCGGGCCCTGAGCCAGCCCAGTGGCCACGGCTCCGGCGCTGCGCCTCGTGGGCGCCCGCCTCAGGCCGCCATCCCGATGGCCATGGTCGCCGCAGTGGTCACGCAAATTCACACCTTCCTGCAGCGCGTGGCGCTGCGCTCCGTTGTCTTGGCCAAGCTCGAGCCCGCCCACGCGCCCCTGTTCGCCGCAGGCTTCGTGGCCGTGTCCGACCCCGGCTACGGCCGTCGGCTCGAGGAGCTGGTCGACGCCGCGGAGCAGGCGGCCAAGCACGAGCAGGCGCGCCTCGACCGGGAATGGAGGGCCTGGGCCAAGCAGACCATCGCCGCGGGCGCCGGTGCGGCGCACAGGACAAGCAAGGTCCGCCAGCGACTCGAGCTCCCGAAGATCACAGACCTGGGGGCCCAGCCGCATCAGCTGGCTGACAAGGCCCTGGAGTCTTGGATTGCCGTCTGGCAGCACCATCGCCCGCCGCCCCCGCGCCCCCCGCCCGAAGCGCGTGCCTGGCCCGAGCCGCTCCTCTCTGTCGACCAGCTGCGTAGCGCGGCCCTGAGCTTCCCGACCAAGACAGCCGTCGTGCCCACCAGTATCCCACCGCGGCTGCTGGCGCAGCTGAGCGACGAGGGCCTCGACGTCTGCTGCTGCCTCTTCGAGGCGCGCGAGCGGCAGCTCGCCTGGCCCGCCGAGCGGGTCGCCACGGCCCTCGTCCGCCTCCCCAAGAAAGACGGCGGCTCGCGGCTGGTCGGGCTGCTCCACGCGTTGATCAGGTGGTGGTCAAGGGCGCGGCGACCCTTAGCAGCTGCGCGGGAACGCGATCACCGCGCGCCGCATGTGTGGGGCAACTGCGCTGGACGGTCCTCCTCCGACGCGGCATTCGACCTCAATCTGCAGACGGAGACGGCGCGGGCGCTCGGACTCATCAGCCTCACGGTGCTCATAGATGTTTGGAAAGCGTTCGAGATGGTGACGCCCGCCGTCCTCATGGCCGAGGCGGCGGCGCTCAATCTGCCGATGCGGCTCACCTGGGTGCTCATCTGCGTATGCACCCAGCCTCGCTTCCTGCTCGCCCACGGCTCTGCCTCCCGCATGGTCAGCACCACGCAGGGCATCGTGGCTGGATGCGGCCGCGCCATCACCCTGCTGGCCGTGCTCACTTACCGCGCGGTCGTCCGGGCTGGAGCGTACCCCCCCGCCGTGGTGCCGCGGCAGCTGGTGGGTGACCTCTCGCTGGCCTGGTCTGGGTACTCGAGCCGGGCCAGTGCCCAGCTCGAGCCGCCCCTGACGGCGTTTCTGGAGGACCTCGAGGAGCTGCGCCTCCCCGTCATGAGACTGGTCGCGAGCCACGCCAAGGCGGCTCGCGCTTTCCAGGCCGGAGCCCGTCGGCAACACATCAAGCTCAAAGATTGGATGCGGAACTTAGGCCGCGAGCTTGCCGGGTCGCGGGCGCTGCGCCGCCAGGAGCACGAGCGTGTCCGCCGCGTGCTAGCCCGGCGCGGGCTGCTGCGCATTTTGCGCGGCGCGGTTGGCCTCAAGGCGCGCAAGCTCCAGCGCCCAGGCATCGCGCCGGCAGCAGCGCGCGGCGCAAGAGTTAGCGGCGTCGCCCCACGTGCCCTTTGGCAGTTGCGCGCGCTCGCCGGCCAGCTTGCCGGGGCCGAACCCGCCGCCGGCCTCGCCGTGGCGCTCGTCTTGCAGGTCGACGCGCGATTCGACCCCATGTGCGCGGCCACGCTCGACATCGTTGGGCGCTGGGCGGCCTGGCTGTGGGGCGGACGGGAGCAGTTGGAGCCGGTCTCCCGCGCCTGGCGGGTGGTCTCCGCGGCTCTGGAGGCGCGCCCTTCGTGGGCTGCCGTGCGTGGGCCCATGGCTGCCGTCTGGCTTTCCTTGCAACGTATCGACTGTGTCATGCCCGCCGTCCACGTCATCCAGTCGGACCTCGGCGTGCAGTGCAATCTCCTGCAGGAGGCCCCGCGCGACGTGCTGCGGTGGGTCGCCGAGGGTGTTCAGCGCTGGCAGTTCCGCCAGGGAGTCCGCCACCTGATCGGGCACAACGGCGAAATCATCTGGGCGTGGGTCGCGCGCACGTGCGCGCCCGAGCCGACGCGCGCGCCCGCCGAGCGGGGCGCCTTGCAGACCCTGTGGTCGGGCGGGGCCTGGCCGAGCGAGAGCTCGGCGACGCGCTGAGGGCCTGTGCCCGTCCGCTGCCTGCGCCGCCAGCGGGGCCGCGACCGAGGGCCACCCCCATCGCTAGTTTGGCTGCGCGCCGCTGCTGGCCGCCCCAGACGAGCAGCCGCCCGAACGACGTGGGCGCGCTCTCGCGGTGCGGGAGGCCGTCGTCAAGGAGTGCGCCGCGGGCTTCGGCGGTGCCAGCCTGGACTCGCTGACGAATGTCAATGGGCTCCCGTGCGCGCCTGCCCAGGCAGAGCTCCCCGAGCTCACCTGCCCGCCCGTGACTCGGTGGGGCGATCATGCGGGGCCTTGGCGCAGCACCGTGCACGCCGACGGGTCCAGGCACGCGGCCGACGTCCCCGAGCTCACGCAGTGCGCGTGGTCGGCTGTCCAGATCAGCGACATGATAATCCCGTTGCGAGCTCTCTGCGGTGCGCTCCCTGGGAGCATCCAGACAGTAGCGCGGGCTGAGCGCCGCGGCGGCGCCATGGCCTTCGAGGCGGGGGGCGGCGTCGACTGCCTGGTCTCCGACCACCTCTCGTTCGTGACCGGGGGTCTGCGCTGGAGCTCCGGTCGCGCGGAATCTCGAGCTCAGGCTGCAGCGCGTCCTCAGCGTCGTGGAGCTTCACGCGTGGGCCTCCGTGCAGATTTACGCATCGGGCCCCTGGGGCTCGAACGAGGCGGCCATGCCCAAGCCGCCCCTGGCCCCGCCCGCTCTCACCATCATCCAGCACGACCCACGCACGTGCCCCCATCCTCGCCCCCAGGACCGCCACGGCCTGGTCTGCCTTGCCTGCGGGCGCACGGCCTACACCGACGGCGCCCCGCGGGCATCGGCGGGGTCCGCGTGCACGTCGACCGCCTTGGGCCACGAGCAGGCGCTCTCCGTCCTCGGGGCCGCGCCCACAGCAGCAGGCACTTCGCCTGCGGTGCCCCCCCCCTGGCCACCTGGTGCGCCGATGCCAGCGTGGCCAACGGGGGCCAGCGAGACGCCAGCTTCCAGGCCACGGTGGATTTATCTTCTGCGCGCCGCGCGCGCTGCCGCCCCCGCCAGGCGGGTCGCCGGCGCGCTGCCGCTGCAGCCCGCGGCCAGTGGCGACGTTGGCCTGCATCGGGCGCCCGCCGCGGCCGGTGGGGATTTTGGCTTGGATCGGGCGCCGGCGCCGCCCGCGCCGCAGCCCGCGGCCAATGGAGACTCTGGCCTGGATCGGGCTCCAGGAGGGGGGCAGGCCGCTGGCGCGCTGCCGGGCGCCGCCGAGCTAATTGGTCGAACCGGACTCGCCCGACGGCGCCTGGCGCAGGCGACGTGGCGAGCCATTCCGCGCCGCGGGCGGGCTCGTCGCCGCGCTGCCGGCGACCGGATCCAGCGCCTGACCGCTGGCTGGGCCAGGCCTCCCTCAGTGTCGAGCTCTTGGAAGGGCGGCTAACAGATAGCCAAGGCGTGGGTGCCTGAGGGGCAGCTCTTGCAGTATGGGGGCTTGGCAGGCTGGAGTCTGGAGTGAGGTTCGCGTGCCGTGCGTGATGCATGCCTTGGCCCAGCCGCATGCGGCGCTTCTGCTGGGCGGACTGGCAGGGGCGGACCTCGCCCGACGGCGACGCCAGCTGGCCGAGGAGAGTTGCCGCAGAGCTTGGCTGCGCTCGATCTCGGGCCGTCGGCGGGCGCGGCGCGAGAGTCCAGGGGTGATGGCGGCGCGGTTCCGCATTGCGCGCAGCTTCCTGGTCAGCCGGGACGGGGAGCGAGTTGGGCCGCTGCCGCGCTGCTGGCTGGCGGGCCCGCTGGTGGAGCGGTGGCAGAGGCTGGCGGACTGCCACGGCGGGCCGCGCGACGATGGCCCAGCGGGCGGCAGCAGTTCGGAACGCAGAACCCAGCAACTGCGAGGACACTGGACACTGGACACTGGACACTGCGCCCCCACGTCACGCGGGACGGCCCTACGAGGGGGGGGCGGTGGCGCCTCGGCGCCGACAAGTAATGTAAAAACAACTCACATTTGGGGAGGAGAAGGAAGAGGAGAAGGAGGAGGAGCCCGCCGGCAAGTTCACTCACCTCGTGATTGCCGTTGTCGCTGCACGTAAGGCTCCTTCATTTGCGACCATCGAATACTATCTGGCGCAATGCTTTGCCAATCTTCTCCAGAAGCCGCGTGAATCAATTTTGCTATGTCGTCGAGCCACCTTTTGTTGGGTCGGTGTGGTAATCTTTTGGCACGCGTACTGGTCTTCGTCGGATCCCATGATAAAGCCTTCCGGCTCCATCTCCCCACGTCGTCGTTGATCGTCGCCACAAACAATCTCCACTGTAGTCGCCGTTGCCGTGTGCACCAATCTTCATGCCCCATGTCGTGGCAATATTCTTCAATATGCCTTGTCGTGCGCTTTATCCAGGTCGACCCACGGTTCAAGAGAGCCCGCGGAAGTGCACAAGCTCGACGCTGTGGTTGTACTGCTAGTGCTGGTGCCAGTGTCGCTGCTGTCAGAGTCGCTGTTTGCAGTGGTGCTGGTTCCGTCGCAGAGTTGCTCCTCTTCTGCTGCTTCTGGACCGCGGCGTCGCGGTGACCCAAGAACCATCCTGAGCATTTGCCGTTGCGTGGAACGTACTCGCGATTCCAGCGGAATTGCCATCGTCCATGAGCCGGACCCATAAAGTAGTGTCGGAGCAACAGTGCCATTAAACAAGCGGAGCCGGTCTTTGAGAGAGTACGATCGTGTAGTAAGCTCTTGCTTGAAAACGCAGAACTTCTTCCATGCCGCTTTGTTTCTGGCTTCAACCTCTGTCGTAGTCGGCTCAGAGAAAGTGACTTGACGTCCCAAGTATTTCTGCGTCGCGGAGAAACGTGGTACCTCGATGTTGTTTCCGTTGATAACCACATGCTCTGGGCTGTTTCGCGGTCTCCTGGTTCGTACATTATGGAGTATCTTCGTTTTCCCGGGGTGTATCTCCAGCCCAGTGGGTTGTGCAGCACCTATTACGTCCGAGATCATACTTTTCAGCTGCTTCAGTGACGTTGCCAGTAAGAGAACGTCGTCTGCGAAACGAAGGTCGGTGAGGCCACCGTGCTCGTGCACTGCCAGTTGTATGCCGTAGCGCCGGTCGGCCCATTTCGTCTGGAATTGATTGAATACAAACTCTGACAGGCAGTTGAACAACAATGAACTCAGAAGGGTCACCTTGTTTTGTCCCCCTGCTGATCGTGAAAGTCTTGCTGCGCACATCTGTCTTGGCGCGGGCTGTCTGGTCAGCGTGCATGTGTGCGATCAGGTCTATGTATGCCTCCGGAACCCCGTGTGCTCGCAGTGCTTCCCATAGCGACTGGTGTGAAACAGTGTCGGATGCCCTTTTGAAATCCAAGGTCGCAACCCAGAGTGGGAGCTGGAATTATTTTGACTTCTCCTGGACAATGGCGAACGTCAACAAATGGTCGTCTGTGCTGAAATGCCGTCGGAATCCCGCCTGAGAAGGGGGCTGCTTTGCATCCAGTGTGGGCTCCAATCGATTGTATAGTAAACGAGAAAATAACTTGTACATGAGTGGGATGATTGAAATAGGACGGTAGTTCTGCGGCAGCGCGGGCTCGCCAGACTTGAAAATCACGCTGATCTGAGTGTGTTTCCATTGCTGCGGCGTGGTGGCGCCGTAAAGCCTGTCTGAGGGATTCCCCTCCGCACTTCAACATCTCCGCTGCTATGCCGTTGGTGTCAGGAGCCTTTCAACTTTTAAGCTGTCGTAAAGCACAAACCAATTCCTCATCCGTAAAAGCAGGTACTCTGCGATCGTCTGCTGCTCTGTAACTCTTGAAGGCGGAATTCATCCCGTCAGTCTGTGAGTACAACGACGCATAGAAATCAGCAAAAACATCAGCTATGCCTTTTCTGTCGTGCACCGACTCGCCAGATGTTGATTGCATCGAAGAAATCAGGTCCTTCTTCTTTACAGTTTTGATCCCAGATATGGGGTTTATCCCCCGAAACTCGCTAAGAATTGTTGTGATCTTGCTGTGTCTGGTGATTCTGCATTGCTTGCGTATTTCTCTCCGGATCTGCAGGCTGAGCTTTCGCCGCAAGGCCGTGTCCACGTTGTGCAGCTGTTTGCGCTGGCGCAGTAAATCGTCCAACGTGTCGTGAGGGCGCGGTGGTACAGTAGGCGTCTTTCTTCCAGCATCTGATGTTGGATATTCCATGCATCGTTGAATCGATGTTTATATGTAGTCGTATCTGCATTGTACTCCCGAATCGTCGTCTGCATGATCGAGGGCTTCTGCCAGACGCTCTACGTAAGTGTGCTCGTCCATGGGGGGGCCATTTCTGTGCCATAGTCTTTGTAGGTGTAGCCTTCCGTTTTCCACATCGTGGTTTAGCATCGGCTGGCTTCTTCAATATATTGCTCCGCAGCGTAGCGTCTGTATGGTCTGAACCCATGTCCACCGATGTTGAAGCAGCACAATCCACCACTGTGTACCAAAACCTCCTTGACGTAATAATATAATCGATCTGTCTTGGAGCTTGCGTAGGGAGTTGTGAATATATGTAGGCAGTAGATGGGGGCGTTTCGAGAACATAGTGTTCGTAATGACGAGGTTGTGTGTTTGCCCATTGCTTCAACGATTGCCCTCTGGGGTCACCAGGGCCGTGCGCATGTTTTCCACGTGCCCGTCTGTTGTCCTCGTCGGTTGCAGGCCCAACTTGCGCATTGCAGTCTGCACCCATCACAATGTGTAGTCGGTCCCGTGTACCTGCTTTGACTATCTTGGACAGCTCGTCATACACGTCCTGCACTGCTTGGTCGGGGTGTTTTCTGTGAGGGAAACACACTGCTACAAGCCTGACCCGTAGAGACTTGCATCGGAGGTCCAAGTATGCAATGCGTGCACCAACCGGCACAAAGTGTTTGATGTGGTGTGTCCACCGTGCATGTAACAAAATACCAACTCCATGTTTGTGTGATCCTCCACCTGAGCCAGCATATGTATGTCCCCATTCAACGGTGTAGAATTCATTGCCTGCCGGGCGCATCGTCTCGTTGAGGAGCACGGCGTCCCAATCACAAGTCGACAATTCTCGCAACAGTTCTGAAAATCTGTCATCTGATGTTAGCCCGCGGATGTTCTTATGGATTACCACAAATGGTCTGTAGGTGTTCCCATCCGCCGCAGATCGTCGTATATGTGGTGGTCCGCTTCCATCGTCGGGCAGATCCTGTATCATGGGCGAAATCGTCGCAGCCACAGTTCCTGAGGGTGGTTCCTGAAAGGTGTTTGCGAAAATGGGTTTACCAGGCATGTCTCCATCCACCATTCTGTATTTTCCTCTCCCTCCCCCATGCCCTGAAGCAGGTGCTCTAGAAGGATACTGTACTGATAGTTGGGTGGACGGGGGGTCTGTTCCTTGAGGAGTCCCAAAACTGTTTGTATTATTGCTGTCCTGAGTTCGGATTGTGTCCAGAGGAGAAGGCTTGGGTGAAACAGTAGCTGGTGAGACCAATGCCGGCGAAGCACTGCAAGTCGGATATCCCAAGTTGGTTCCTTCGCGTCCTTCCGCATCTGGTGAAACATGATTGTCCAAATTCGTCGGCACCACGTGTGCCAAGAGAGTGCGATAGCATGAGTCGGAGTCGGATTTGGGATTGGTGCTTGGGTTGGGGTGGGAGTGGAAAGGAGGTTCGGAGATAAGATTGCAACCATCCGTCGTTGTAGTACGGGCCGTCTGAATAGTAGTACGCGGTCGTCGTCGTCGTCGTCACTGAAGGTCGCGTGCGGCCTTTCATTCGGTCATGAACTTCTCTACGTCATCCTTGACAGTGTCACCGGCGCCGTATGTGGTTAGATTGCCGCTTTTGTCCACCTTTGCAACAATGACCCCCTTGACCTTCACCACTTCCGTTTCCCAATAGATGCGTATAGTTTTCTGGTCTGTACCGTTTTCGATAAGTCGATACTTGACCTGGCCGAGAGTCTTATCAATTAGCCTTTTCTCGATCGGGTCGTTGCTCTTGCACCAAAGCTTGTTGCCATTAGCCCATGTCGCTGGCCTGCCACGCCATTTTCGTAAAAATCCAATATTTCCGGCCATATTATTGATTGGACTATGCCGAGGTTGCCTGGGTCGCTATAGGTGAAGATGTCGCTGGTCTTGTCCATGGCGTTGAGCTCGCCAAGAATGCTGGTCAATTTCTGAACCACTTCGTCCCCAGGGATTTCCTCCTGCAGCCCCCCGAAAATAATTTGTAGTTTCTGGTCCGCATCCTCGTCGTCTTGATCTGATTGATGGGTATTAGTACTGTTGATCTTGTCCTGAATGTCCTTCTTCATGGCCTCCAGCTCCTGGCTCAAGACATCCTTCGTGACGTAGTCCGTCGCTATCTCTGCACGTAAATTTTCAACGTCTGCTTCCATATCTTCCACTAGACCATGCGCATCTCGTGCAAGTTGTAGTGCTTGGTTCGCCTCCTTCCTGATATCATTGATTGAGATTTTGACTTCAGTGATGTCCGACGTGATCGTGTTCAGCTGAGAGTTCAAGCGTTTTTCGAATGCCTTGAACCATTCGGGCTCGGCAGTCGTAACCAAGACTCCTCCTGTCGAACTCATGGCTGTGTCGTTTCCGCCCTCATGTTCTCCATCCCGCTTTTTCTTCTGCTTCTCTGGAGTCGAACCGGTGTGTCCACCGTGGCGTTTACCTTTATCTTTATCCGACATCCCTGCCCAGAGTGGTGCAACCAATGCGTGAGACATTGTGAATGTAGTAGAGGTGAGCTGAAAGGGGAGGTTAGACATGGAATCAGGGGTGTGGAATCAGGAGTCAGGAATCAGGGGTCACCCTTGGCAGCTTGAGCCACATGTCAGGCGCGCGCGCACGGGATGAGGGGATGGGGAAGCCACCCCTGCCTCCTTCGCAAAATGGAGCGGCTCCAGCCCTGACGGTTGCGGAAAACCAGGGGGGGAGAGGAGGTGCACGGCAGGGGGAATTGCCCCGTTAATGGGAAGACCCCCTAACAGAGTCATGCTGAACAGATGGCAGTACATTGATTGCGGTAGATCTGCAACATACCCAACAAAGTTCTGAAGGGGTCCCTGCACGCCTTTGCCCAGATCCCTCGCCACTGTTTTGATTTATTATCAGCAGCTTTCCCCGCCCCACAACCTGTGGGCTGGTCGCATCGAAACCACGGGGGCGGCTGTTTTGTTTTGTTCAGTCTGCGGGTCGTATTCTACGGGAAGATCCCAGCACCAACTGTCAGCCTGTCATAACACCAAACGAGCTCAGCTCTGTATGCTGAAGAATTGCAGACTCTCCTATCCCAGCGGTGCGCGCTTCTCTCAGCCATGGCGCATCAGGCTAGGCCAAACTTCCTTTAGTCTTTGCTGTGGCAACTGAATCGTCTCGTTCTCAGGTGTATTGCAGCCTTGAGATTTCAATCTCGATTTTGTTGCTGGAATAATTGCCCGCATTTGAAATTCTCTCACTACCTTTCAGCCTCACCAGGGGCAGGACGCTCCGATCTAGGATTGGCTCGCTCCTTGTACGGTGTATATGTATATGTATATGAGGAGGCGGAGGCGGGAGAAGGAGGAGGAGGAGAAAGAGAAGGAGGGAGGAGGTGAAAAAGGAGGAGTCAGAGGAGAAGGATGATGATGATGCTGGTGATGGTGATGATGCTGATGATGATGAGGAGTAGGAGGAGGGGGAAGGAAGAGGAATGAGGAGGAGGAGGACGACGAGGAGGAGGAGCAGGAGGAGGAGGAGGAGGAGGGAGGATAATGATGATGATGATGATGATGATGATGATGATGATGATGGTGATGAGGAGGAGGAGGAGGAGGAGGAGGAGGAGGGGGAGGAGGAGTAGGAGGAGGATGGGGAGGAGAAGGAGGAGGAGGAGGGAGAGGAGGAGGAGGAGGAGGAGGAAGGATGAGAAGGCGGAAGAGGAGGAGGAAGAGGAGGAATAAGGTGGAGGGGAAGGAGGATAATGTGAGAAGGAAGGAGTAGGAGGAGGATAGCGAATGGAGGAGGAACGTACGGCGAGGCTGCAATGGCTGTCCTGTTAGTTCCAGCCACTTGGACCACAAATTGGCGTGGATATGGATGTATTTGTCCGCCCATGCAGGGTAGGGCGAGAGAAGGAAAGACCAGACAATTCCCCCCCAGGTTGTTCTAACAGGGTGTCGACCCCCAGAACTTGCACGACACTGCCACTGCACAACCCTGCGCAAACCCTTGCACGATCCCCTTTGCCAACACGTGCGAGCTTTTACATAAAGTATAGGGGTACTGATATGGAAGTCAAGCTGGCAGAGCCGTTGCGCGGGTCAGGCGCGCCACGGGCTTAATGGATCACAACGAGCCTAGATCTTTGGTCATGCTGCCTCGGACCCGGCGCAACTTCTCGATGCTCGGCTTGAGCAGGTCGTGCGTGTTGTCGGTCAGGCAGCGCTCGTGCTTCTCCTCACGAGCGACGAACGTATCCATATTCACGCCCACGCGGTCTGGACAACGAGGCGCGATCCCATTGATACGCGATCCTAAGAAGACGGCAAATAATGCGATCAAGAAAATGATCAGTCGAGAAACCTGGGCCAGCTTCCCAGGAGGTTTCTTGAAACAAGCGTGGGCCAATTCCTGCTCTGTCAACGCTAGAGGGGCGAGCGTGCTCAAGAAATTGGGCCAGCTTTCCGATACGTTGGTTGAGAAGCACAGGCCCAGCTTCTCGGCAGGCTGTTTCTAAGCAGATGCTAGACTGTACGTTCTGCACGGGGCACCCGCGCAAAGGGCGCCCTGTACCCATGGGGTCGCGGCCGAGGAATCCAGACCGCGAGGCCGTGGATGCGCATATGTTTCGCGCACACAGTCTCCAGCGCTACAAGCATAGTGGCCATCTGATTGGTCATGTTCCTCAGGTCGTAGCTGATCTCGGCCATCTCCATGCTTGTAGCATTACCCTTCAGCTTCTCACATCCCCGGAGGAAGTCGTCCAGCTTGATCGCCCCATCGTTGGAGGCATCTATGAGCTTGAACAAAGTGTATGCGTCGCGGAAGTCGATCTGGAGGGCCTGGAAATAGGCCTTCATGAGGTCGTCCGCTGCGATCAACTCCAGCTCGTCGATGGTGATAAGACCTGACCCGTCGTCGTCGATGGCTCCGAAGAGCTGCTGCAGCTTCTCGGTGGCAGCTCGCCGATTGTCGATGATAGACTTGGCGATGAGGTCCGGGTTTCGCTGGGTCGTCTCCACGGCCGAACTGCAGAACACACCTGAGGGGGAACGATGGTGAAGGGGCCCCAGGACACACACACAAACAAATACACACAAGTAAACATATTCCCCATATTTTCCCGTGTTTTCTGGGTTTCTGTCTTCCCCCCCACTTCCCATATTTCCCCATATTTCCAGAGGAATCGACGATTAATTGTGTCTGTGTGTTTTTTTCCCCCTCCTGAGATAAGGGGGGACTGGCTCAGGGGGTGGGGGAACTTGCCTGGAATCGGCGACGCATGGCCAGTAGACCGGTGCCCGGCCCTCGGTGGCCACGCTCCTTGTCGTGGTGGGCCATCGGGCCCCGATCGGCGATGCCTGGGCGTTTTGGGGGGTCGATGCGGCCCCCCCTCCCCCCTGAGCCTGTGCTCGGGCGGGCCGGTTGGATACCCCCGATCTCCAGTGACAACGTTCAGGACGGCGAAGTACACGAAGGTGATGTACACAGTGAAGAGGCAGGTCGGTAGCATTGAGATGCGCTGCAGCGGGGCGGCGGGATCCCTCCAGCTGACGCCGCCGGATATGGACTGGAAAAGCGTGTACATGCTCACGTCCAGAGACCCCCACTCTCCCAGCAGAGCGTCCTCTCGAGGAAACGAAAAAACTGATTAGCGACGGATCCGGTGTCCGTGCGAAATCCGCAGTCTCGGTCGCCAAACCAGGCGGCACTGGCTCATTCTTAGGGGGGGGCGCTCCCTCATCCGTGGATCTGGCGCCAGCACGCCAGATCCATGGACCATGGGCTCCTAATACATGTCAGCGTGTGCCCCGTCCTCATCGTGCTGGACAAGGTTGCCCGTTTCCTCGATGAAGTCCAGCGCCTCCCCCGTGAACGCGAGGCCGAACACGTAGATGATCATCAGTATCAGTATCATGGCCCACAACAGAGACTTCAACGTCGCCACGATCGAGTACACCAGCGTGCGGAGCGCCGAGATGAAACGGATTATGCGGTGCAAGCGGAAAGCGCGCGTGAGCCGGACCAGGCGGGCCAGGCGCACGTTCCGGAGCACCGCGGCCCCGGGCAGCTCCTCTTGGCTTGTGGAAGACGACCAATGGAGAGGAGGCATGCTGTCAACTAATTTCCAAATGTCTACAACATGCTTAAAACATGTCCAAAGCATGCGAAAGCATGTTTGAAACCGATTGTCGTGGCATCCACCACTCTTGGCATAGCCCAAGCGGGCCCCGAGGAAAGCAGGGCCTGGATCCCTGGGCCTTCCCTAAGACAATCTTCGCGTCCCAGGCCGCTCTCTCGTGACAGTCCTGTGGACCGTAGAGGGCCCTGGGATGTCAAGAGCGGCGAAAAACATTTGATCGACGACGAGAAACGGGTCTTTCGCGAGATGGCAACGCGACCTTGCGCAGTGGCTTACGCGGCCGCCAGCGCGGCACGGTTACAATGGAAACGAGGATCTTGCGCGCGATCTCATGGGGGCAGCTTGCGCGCCAAAATCGGTGAAGACGAGCCCGTTGTCCCTCGTCGCTCATCTGGGCCCGTTTTGCTCAGGACCCGTTCGGCTCGCGGCGGCTCCTTGCTCTGGTCGGTCGTAAGGGCAACCGTGTCCACGCCAAGCTCGAGCAGCCCTGTTCGGGGGCGTGCAACCATGGATGACCGATCCATGGATTTGGCGCGCGGTCGCCACGTCCATGGATCGGAGGAGGTGCCCTCCCCAAAATGCGGCCAGTGCCGCCTCGTTCGGCGGCGGAAGTCTGCGATTTCCCATGGAAGCGGGACCCGTCGCTTATCCACGCCCCCTTGGATCCACGTTTGCGATCGCCCGACCTATGACCACCACCAGCGTGTCCGTCCACGCCCAGAAGACGTCCCCCCTCAGGAAGAAGTCGGAGAGGCCGTGCCGGCACACGCGTGCCGTCAGCTCTGCCAGGAAGAGCACGGTGTACACGTGGCGCACGATCACGAAGCTGGCTGGGAGCCCTTCTCCCAAGTGGGTGCTCCTGTACTGGACCTCCACCCCACTCAAGAGCGCGTTGGTCCCGATCACGCATCCGAAGAAGATCTCGAACGAGGAGCTCATGGCGTTCGTGGGGCTCGAGAAGACCCCGTTCTGGCGCCAGGACTCCTTCGGACTCTGCTTGGCCCTCTGCGCCGCCGCGGCCTGGAAGACCCCGTCATGCTTGCTCTTCATGCTCCGCACGCTCGTCGAATTGGGCGTCGGCGACCAGGAGTGCGTCTGCTTGGAGCTCTGGTGCGAGCTGCTGAAAGACGCGCCCCTTCCCTTGGACGCCTGTTGGGGCCACGTTTGGGGGGGGGGGACCAGCTCAAGGTTAAGTCGGGCGTGTCGCCCTGCAGGCGGATTTTGGACGAACAAACAGATTCTAAACATATTAAAACATACTAGAAACATCGTCCCCATACTATTTTTGCCTATTTTTGAATTTTCCTCCTGTAGGGGGACAGGCCCGATTTAAGCTTCAGGAGGGAAGCATCGGTCTGCAATCGGCGACACACCGCCGATGGATTTGAGCAGGGACCGACCGTCCCGGCATTCCTAGGCCTACCACGAAATGTCCTGAGAACCCAAGAATGTTCGGATAACAAAAACACGGTTCTTAGAGCATAAGCCTGACGTGTCAAAACGAGACAGCCCCAGCCAGAAATGTTCTAAGAACATTTCGTGGAAACCGCAAAACGGTTCTTAGAACATCGTTTGGTAGGCCTACACGTCGTCAATTTCTAATCGTGCTCGTTTCACGTTGCGCTCGTTTCTATTTGTTCCTGGCCCCCCAGTGGCCCGGAAGAGGTCCAGGACAGCACAGCCCCGGAAAAGCCAAGGAGCTTTCGAATACTTGGGAGTGAGCAGTGTGTATAAGCACGCCAGGACGCTTCGCCGCTGCTTGATGGATGGGTGGTGGGCCCCCCGATGGCGAAACCGCACGCTTCCGGGCGGGGCGGCCCACCAGGCCACCTATCGCCGACGAGTGGGCGACTGGGGGGCGATGCATCCCCCCCCCCAGCGCCTACCCCCCTCGGGGGGAACCAAAGGGGGGGATATCAAAGGGTGGGATACACGTCGCTCATTTCTAATCGTGCTCATTTCTAAATGTGCTCGTTTCCAACTGTTCCTGGCCCCCTGGTGGCCAGGAAGAGGTCCAGGATAGCACACTTAGAAGCGAAAGGATCTTGGCCCCCCCCAGAGAATCAAGTAACTTTCGAATACTTAGAAATGAACAATGTGAACCCTCCTCGGTGGGAACTAAAAAGGGAGGGATAGCAAAGGGTGTGGTAGAGAATCGGCTCACGCAGCTGATTTTCCAAGCGCCTAATGGGCTCGGCGGCGGGGCCGAAACCAGCTGCATGCAGCAGATTTCGCACCCCCCCTTTCCCTATCCCCCCCCCAGCGCCTACCCCCCCGTGCTTGCCATCGCTCGGGCGTCCATTCCCCGTTCATTTTTTGGCTTCGAGCGTGCATTTTTTGGCTTCGATGATCCAGGATGCTCCTCGATGGTCCCCGCCGGAAGCAATGCACACGTCCGAGCGACGCCAAGCTTCGCATTGACCCGGAGCCCAGCTGGTGATGGACGTGATCTTGCTGTTGACTCCGCGCTGGTCGGCGGGCCCGCCGGGAGACCGCGGGGGCAGGTCGGCGGACTCGTCTGGAGGCTGGGTCAGCCGCTCCGTGGTGAGCTTGCTGTCGGTCCCGCTCTGGTGGGCGAGGTGGGCGGGCCCGCTGGGGGGCCGCGGGGGCAGGTCGGCGGACTCGTCTGGAGGCTGGGCCGGCTGCTCCGTGGGCCTCACTGACTCCGTCCCCGTGGAGAGCTGCTTCACCAGAGGGAGGTCCTCGAGCCGCTGCACCCCTTCCCACGGTTGCACGGTTTCCCCCGGGGCCGAAGGCGACCCGAGGGGGAGTAGGAGTAGGAGTAGGAATAGGAGTAGGAGTAGGAGTAGGGGTAGTAGTAGTAGTAGTAGTAGTAGTAGTAGTAGTAGTAGTAGTAGTAGTAGTAGTAGTAGTAGTAGGAGGAGGAGGAGGAAGAGGAGGAGGAGGAGGAGAGAGGAGGAGGAGAGAGGAGGAGGAGGAGGAGGAGGAGGAGGAGGAGGAGGAGAAGGGAGGAGGGGAGGTGGGAGGAGGAGGGGGAGGAGGAGATGGAGGAGGAAATGGAAGAGGAGGAGGAGGGGGAGAAAGGAGGGAAAAGGAGAAAGGAGGAGGAGGAGGAGTAGGAGGAGGTGATGGAGGGGGAGGAGGAGATGGAGGAGGATATGGAAGAGGAGGAGGAAGGGGAGGGGGGAGGGGGAGGAGGAGAAATGATGATGATGATGATGATGAGGAGGAGGACCAGGGTAAACCCAAGAATTATGAACGATGTTGGAATAAACCATTCCTCCAAACTCCCTCTTCATAGGCCCCTACAGCGGCTCATTTCCATCGAGGGAACAGACTCGCTGGAAGACAACCGTTTGAAGACTCAGACATATGCAACAACATGGTTCTCGGGATTTCAACGCCACGGATCAACCTGACTCCTGCGTCTTGACGATCTTGAATCGTGCCAGAAGGCCATTTTTTGGACTTCAACACCGCGAACCAACATAACTGTTGCACCCGCATAATCATGAATCCTTCCAACACATTTTTTCTGGTATGACCATGGGAACCCGTGAAACTCTTCCAATTTGTATGAACGAATGTGCGCGGCGCTAGGACGAGAACCACATTTGAAAACCACCCACCAACAATCCGAATAGCTCTTGCAAACTTTCGAAAACGAATGTACGCGGCGGTACGGCGAGAACCACATTTTGAAAAGGAACCGCCCTCAACCCGTGAACCTCTGGCAATGTTGTAAAAGAGTGTGCGCGGCGTTAAGGCGAGAGCCCCATGTTGAAAACCACCCGCCTTCCATCTGTGAAGCTGTTGCCACTTTTTAAGGTTCAGAAACATAACCGGTGAGGACGTCTCAGGCAAAACGCCCGGCCCGCTCTCAAAACTGGCCTCGGGGTGCGACAGGGAGAAAACATTTAGAACGAGAAAGAATGGGGGAGGAGGGGGAGGAGCAGGAGGAGGAGGAGGAGGAGGAGGAGGAGGAGGAGGAGGAAGGAGGAGGAGGAGGAGGAGGAGGAGGAGGAGGAGGGGGGGAGATGATGATGATGATGATGATGATGATGATGATGATGATGATGATGTGATGATGATGATGATTGATGATGATGATGAATGATGATTGAGGAGGAGGAGGACGGAGGGATGAGGGAGAAGGAGGAGGGAGGAGGAGAGGAGGGGGAGGAGGAGGGAGGAGGGAGGAGGAGGAAGGAGGAGGGAGGGAGGGAGGGAGGAGGAGGAGGAGGAGGAGGAGGAGGCGGAGGAGGAGGAGGAGGAGGAGGAGGAGGAGGAGGAGGAGGAGGAGGAGAGGAGAGGAGGGAGGAGGAGGAGGAGGAGGAGGAGGAGGAGGAGGAGGAGGAGGGAGGAGGAGGGAGGAGGAGGAGGAGGAGGAGGAGGAGGAGGAGGAGGAGGAGGAGGAGGAGGAGGAGGAGGAGCAGGAGTGCACGTACTCAAATAGAGGCGAGACGAGGGCAAGCGGGCAATGCGCGAGAAGAGGGCAAACGTTCGTCGCGCTCCCCGCCTGTTGCCGCTACGCCTACCTCAGGATGCACTTTGTACGCTCCACGCTTTGGCCGCCAGCATGTGGCCATACACGGTGAGCGGAGGGATGTAAGTCATGAGCTGCATTCGGGAACGAGGGAAACGCAGGGATGGTGGGAAGGGCGGGGGACGAAGGGCAGAGAGAAGTATGCCAAGTGGGGGGCGCAGGGCTACGTTGACGGGCGGCCACGGGGGCCTCATGTGCATCATCAGCCACGCGAGGCGGCCGAGCGGCGTTAGCATCATCATGCAAAAGGTTCAGCGACAGCCGCTCCAGGCGGCATGACGGCGCGAGCAGCGTCATGCAGACCGTCTTCTGGATCCACCAGATCTTCTGCCAGATCAGCGAGAGCCGTGCTGCAGCAGCGAAGTTGAAGAAAGTCGGAACGCCGAAGACACGGAACGCTAGGAACAGCCCAGTCATGTTGAGCTTCTTCGGGAAGGGCGCGGGCAGCAGCAACGGCTCCACCTTCGTTGTCAGGACGATCCTGTTCGGGAAGAACGCCACGCGAGGCGGCGTCAGAAACACTGTCAGGATTTAGCCCAAGCTGGCGGATGAACGTGTCGAAGAACAGGCGGCGCCGCACGTCCACCACGAGGGCCCAATCGGGCTCGTGATGCAAGATCTTCTCGGCATCCGAGTACGTCGTGTGCCGATCTGCCACGTGTCAGCCAGGAGGTAGACCCGGCGGCGCTCGGCGACAGTAGGTTCTCCGAGCTGTGCAGCGTCGGCTGCAGCGGCTTCAGGAACGAGCAAAAGGACATCAGCAGCGAGAACATCACCAGTAGCACGTTGGTCATCATATGCATCGGCAGCAGCTCGAGCGGCGAGGTCATCACCAGCATCACGTTGGGCGTCAGAGGCGAGGTCTTCACCAGAGGAACGTTGGTCAGCATGTGCAGTGCCAGCGGCTTGAGCGGCGAGGGTATCACCAGCATCACATTGGGCTTCAGCGGCGAGAACTTCACGCATCCGACGTTGGTCAGCATGTGCATTGCCAGCAGCTTGAGCGGCGAGGTCATCACCAGCATCACGTTGGGCTGCAGCGGCGCGAATTGCACCAGGGTCATGTTGGTCAGCACGTGCATTGCCAGCAGCGTGAGCGGCGAGGTCATCACCAGCATCACGTTGGGCGCGCTCGTAAGTCTGTGCGTTGCCAGCATCTTGAGCATAAGGGTCTTCACCAACATCCGCAGCGCCAGGTCCAGCGGGCGTCCGAAGCCATTGGATGAACGCTGCGACCTGCTGGACCTGCGACCCGTCGCACACGCCAACTGGGCAGAGCGGGGTGCGAGCAGCTGCACGCAGGCAGAAACAGCGAGCGAGGTCTGCAGTGGCGCGAGCTAGCACTGCAACGATGTCAGGATGTCGAGCCGCTCGCACTTCATCCGCCATGGGACTGTCAACCGCCCGTCCGTCAGCAGCAAATAGAGGAGCTGGACGCGCAGCCGCAGCGGGTCCAGGGAGCAGAAGATGTAGACGCAGAACTTGTGGACCGAGGGGGTGCCAGAGTTCGTGCTATTGCATGAACCGGCAGCGGCGCAAGTGACGGGCCGCCTCGGATCGAGTATGTGGCATCTGCACCAGCGCCAGCAGCGGCAGGGACAGCACCAGCAGCACGGTCGGGATCACCCGCGCGTGCCCGAGCATGGACATATGGAGCCGCGGGCACTGCCAGCGGGCGGCTCGGCGCCCGGCCAGGGGGCCTTGGGCGAAACAGCTGTGGAACTCATTTCGGCCCACGTCGGAGATCCAACGGAAGGGACGGACTTGAGCCAAAATGGCTACGGAAGGAGGAGGAGGAGGAGGAGGAGGAGCAGGAAGAGGAGGAGGGGGAAGAGGAGGAGGAGGGGGAGGAGGAGGAGGGGGGGGGAGGAGGAGGAGGAGGAGGAGGAGGAGGAGGAGGAGGAGGAGGGGAGGAGAGGAGGAGGAGGAGGAGGAGAGGGAGGAGGAGGTGGAGGAGGAGGAGGAGGAGGTGGAGGAGGAGGAGGAGGGGGAGGAGGAGTGGAGGAGGAGGAGGAGGAAGGAGGAGGAGGAGGACGGTAGGAGGAGGGGGAGGAGGAGGGGTAGGAGGAGGGGAGAGGAGGGGGAGGAGGAGGAGAAGGAGGTGGAGGAGGAGGAGAGGAGGAGGAGGAGGTGGAGGAGGGGGAGGAGGAGGGGGGAGGAGGAGGGAGGAGGAGGAGGAGGGGGAGGAGGGGGAGGAGGAGGAGAAGGAGGTGGAGGAGGAGGAGGAGGGGGGGGAGGAGGGGGAGGAGGAGCAGGGGGAGGAGGAGGAGGACGGGTCGCCTAAGTCCTCCGGAGAAACCCTCCACCCGTGGAGAGCCGCTTCGCCAGAGGGACGTCCTTGGGCAGCTGCGCCCCTTCCCGCGGGCGACGGGGCACTCCCCACAGCCACGCCCTCGCGGCTGCGCTCCGGGCGGGGCATCCGCGCAGAGCGGTGGATGGACAGGATCCTACACGCAGTTCTTTATACAACAGAGGGGGTCTCGGGAGGCTCTGGAGTCCAGGGGCCACGCACCGATGATGACCACGATGACCGCCGCACCACCTCCCCAGTGGCACAGCGGTCTAATCATGTCGAAGGCCCATGCCGAAGATCCTGCAGCCTCTGTGTGGCTTCTCGTGGACGGCGGATTGATGTTGGCGGGCTGCGCTGCGACTGCGTCGACCTGTCGACTGGCGGGCAGTCTTTGCCCCGCCGGCGATGCCAACCAGCATTGCATCGGAGGCCCCTGCAAACGGGGCGTTAGTAAACGGGTAAACGGGGTGGTATCTAAGGGGCATTTTCAAGCGAGGACGAGGCGACAAGGCATGTACCTCGCACGAGTGGAAATCGGGACGGCACAAGTCGATGCACCATCATAACTCTGGGCGGGGGCGATTACCTCGCACCTGTGCGCGGCACATCAGCTTCTTGAAAGCACCAGTGAAAACGCACCCTATGCTGCGGGTCCGTTTACTAACGCCCCGTTTGCAGGGGCTTGGGAATGCATCGGAAGCAGGGTGGGGAGGGGGAGGGGGAGGGGGACGAGGGAGGAGGGAGGAGGGAGGGAGGGAGGGAGGGAGGAGGAGGTAGGGGAGGAGGAGGAGGAGGAGGAGGAGGAGGAGGAGGAGGAGGAGGAGGAGGAGGAGGCGAGGAGGAGGAGGGAGGAGGATGGAGGAAGAGGAGGAGGAGGAGGAGGAGGAGGAGGAGGAGGAGGAGGAGAAGGAGGAGGAGGAGGAGTCGAGAAGGAGAAGAGGAGGAGGAGGAGGAGGAGGAGCGAGGAGGAGGGAGGAGGAGGAGGAGGAGGAGGAGGAGGTAGGAGGTGGAGGGAGGAAGAGAAGGGAGGAGGAGGAGGAGGAGGAGGAGGAGGAGGAGGAGGAGGAGGAGGAGGAGGAGGAGGAGGAGGAGGGAGGAGAAGGAGGAGGAGGAGGAGGAGGAGGAGGAAGAAGAGGAGGAGGAGCGTCTCCCGCCCGCGGCCTCCGCCGCTGTGCACTTCCGCGGCGTGTGCCGCCTCCGGGGCTGGGCCGTGCGCGCCGAGGTGCGCGAGGCGAGCGCAGAGGAAGCGAATCCGGCGGCGGGAGCCTAAACTTCTGGGGCTCCGCGCGGCTCTCTCGGAGCTGCGCCCGGCCCCCCCCCCTCACTGGCGCGCGGAGCGCGCGGGGGGCATGGCGCCGGAGGCGCTGCCAGGGGGGCCCGGGCGCCGACCCACGAGGCCCGCGCGGAGCTCCGGAAGCTCATGCTCGTGCCGGGCTCTCTTCCGCCATGGCCGGGGCCACCGGGGCCCTCCGCGCGGCTGTCGTCCGGCAGGGAGGCGATGATGGAGCCCAGGACCTCCACGTCCACCAGCAGCCGGCCCCGCACCTCCGCCAGCCACGCCGCGCAGCTCTGGCCGTGGGGGGCGGCGGTGGCGAGCGCCGGGGGCGGGTGCCGAGGAAGCGAACCCCGCGGCAGGAGCTCAATCTGTCGGAGCTCCGCACGGCTTCCTTGGATCTGCGCTGGCCCCCCCTCCCTGGCGCGACCCCCGCGCGCCAGGGGCGGCGCCGGAGGCGTCGCCAGGGCCCTGATGTCCGACGTTGCGCAAAAACTGCAACTTCACAGAAAATCACGCCCGGAACCCCTAGAACCCACCTTCCTGCGTCATTTTCCGAGCCGGGCCCGGAACAACGCGAAAACGCCCGTCGTGAACAAACTGCAACGCCAGGATCTCAGCAAGGGGGGGGGGCGCAGCGCTGATCCACGAACTCCACTCGGAGCTCCGAAAATTTATTGGGGGCGCGCAAACATGGATGAGCGATCCATGGATTTGGCGCGCGGCCGCCAAACCCATGGATCGGGGGAGGTGCCCTCCCCACAATGCGGCAAGGTGCCGCCTCGCGTTCGGCGGCGGGAATCCGCGAATTCCCATGGAAACGGGACCCTAATCCACGCCCCCTTGATCCATGTTCGCGATCGCCTGAGTTTATTCGGGGATGGACAGACCTCTTTTTAGCAAAACGTGGTTTGGTGAAAACGACCTCGGGCCCAAACCTGGCGGGCGCAAGCCTGGAAAACAACGGCCGCGGCACCCTCTCGAGGACCGAACATGGACAACTCACGAATCGACGTGTCAGGGTGGGGGTTCTGTCCACCCCCGATTTGTGCTCATGCAGCTTTCCCTTCTTCGAGGATGGGGCTGCTCGGGCCGCGCAGGCTTCGACTGCCGCCGGGGGTCCTCGGCCATGCCGCCGCGGTCGGAGGCTCTCGGGCCGCCCTCGCGCTCGTGCGGGGATAGGGGCGCCGCGGAGGGTGCGCGCGGCTGAGCCACACCGTGGCTGCGGGCCGACCCCCCTCGGGCCACCTCGGCCGTCCGTCGCGGCCGTGCAGGGAGCACTTCTGGGCCGTCCTCGGGCCGTCTTCGAAGCCACCGCAGGGAGCACTTCCGGGCCGTCCTCGGGCCGTGCTCGAAGCTATCTCGCCCGTGCCGGCCACGGGGGCCACCCTGGGCCGCTTCGGGGCCACGGCCGAGGGTCTCAGGGGGCGCGGGTCGAGGGGAGGCATGGCCCGCTCTCGGTGGCTGCTTTGTGTTTTTGGTCGACAGTCCCCCTGCAGGGGGACGCGCCCGACTTAACTAACTCTTGCTCACGGCTCCCACGGAGGGAGGCACCGAGGCTCACGCTCAGGCTTCTCGGGGTTCTCGCGGGGGCCCGCGGCTGTCCCCCGCTGGGACGCCGTGGCGCTATCGCCTCAGAGCACGGGAACGGTCGTCGTCGTCGTCGTCGTCGTCGTCGTCGTCGTCGTCGTCGTCGTGGGATTTACTTGGGAATCTCGCTATCGCTTAAAACCTCCTTGCGATTCATGCTGGGTTGACGCTTCAGCGACCCGCCCGCTCGACCCGGCCGTCTGGGCCGGCTCGCTCGGCCTGCGCGCTCGGGTCCTCCCGCCCGACGCGCCCGTCTGGTTCTGCCGCCCGTGCTCCTGTTCCCCGCCCTCCTCCTGCGAATCTCTCTCGTGCTCCCCATCCCTCTCCCTCGCCCTTGTCTGTCAATGAATGGCACGTGAGCGGAGAAGACGAGCACTATTAGAACGCATTGTTGTTGTTGTTGTTGTTGTTGTTGTTGTTGTTGTTGCTGTTCTGTACAACAGGGACTGGCCGTTAGTTATATCAGGGAAGACCCTCCTCTGGGGCCCAGACCCTGCAGTGCCTAGGAGTATGAGCGTCCAAGGCAGCCTGCCCTGGATGGCTCTAACACGGCCCCAGATAATCCCCAATGGCGTGTGTTTTTGTTTTTTTTGGAGGGTGGGAGGGAATTGAACGATGTCAACCTCAAGCATTCCTCCAAGAGGCCGTACGGTGCACCCCGAGACGGCGGCTCCAAGTGGCCACACAGCCTCACAGCAATGCCCTCAATAGACCCCGAACCCTTCAGAAAGGTAGCAATTGTCCATGGCTTTGGGCCTCTCGCGTCTTCGCCCCTGATAAGCTTCTGAGGCCTTCACATGGCGGAATTAATATAAAGGGGCCCTGGGACGCACAAATAAATACACGCAGATCCCAGGATTCCCTCATATGTTTCTATACTTTCTGGGTTTTCGTCTTCCCCCCCAGTGTCCATATTTTGCCATATGTTCCTGGGAATCGACAACTAATTATGTCTGTGTTTTTTTCCCCTCCTGACAATATCGCGTCAGAGGGCTTCCAGACACGCCCAGACGGGCTCGAAGATGGCCCCCGGGCCCCCCAAGAGCGCCCCAAGAGCGCCCGGAGAGTTCACCTCTAGGCGACGTGTCGTGCTCTGACGCGGGGGGGCTGTTTGATGGCCCCTCTCTCTTTATCGATGGCCCACCAGGATGGCCCCACAGGAGGCCCCAAGACCCAGAAAAGGAGCCCCGAGTGGCTGACTTCTGGACCGCTTCGCGCCTCTCCGCCGTCACGCAGAAGGCAGGAGTTAACCGCAGAGGCTTTTGCGCCGCCCCTGTGACAGGCCCTCCATCTCGTAGGAGAAATCACGGCACGGTTTGCAGATTCTCCCCCTCTCCCTTCTGCTGCTGCTGCTGCTGCTGCTCCTCCTCCTCCTCCTCCTCCTCCTCCTCCTCCTCCTCCTCCTCCTCCTCTCTCCTTCTCCTCCTCCTCCTCCTCCTCCTTCTCCTCCTCCTCCTCCTCCTCCTCCTCCTCCTCCTCCTCCTCCTCCTCCTCCCCCCCTTGCTGGCCCTTCCCCTCCTCCTCCTCATCCTCCTGATCTGCTCCAACCTTCTCGCTCGCTCTCTTCTTTCCGCTGCTGATCCTCCGTGCCTCCCAAGTCTCGCGCCATCGGACCTGCTCGAGCACGCAGCACGGCACACTGGCGGCACCGGCTGCGCCGTGCGGCGGCATCCGCCAGCAAAAACCAGGTGGAACCTCCGATCGTGCTGCTGCCTCGGTCCCCAAGCTTCCAAGATGCTCTACAATGGGGGCCCGACCACAAGAAGCCTTCCGCAAGAAAGCCAACCCTGAGACCCCAGGGCGTCCATTGATCTTTGGCGCTCCATGGCAACACCATCGAAGCCAAAGCCCAAACAACCCAGGGCACCCTGGATGCAGGCAGGGTTTCTTGGCATGGGTCTCTACTTCTGTCCCAGGCTGCCCTGGCACCACGAGCGGCATGCGTCCTGGCTGACCTTGGATCCCTTCGCGCCTCTCTGCTGCCATGAGACACCTCGGGAGTCGGCCAGGAAGAGGCCTTCGCGTCGCCTCTGTAAAGGCACTCTGGCTAAGATGAAGAGCCGCGAAAATGATGAGAGCGTGAAGGTGGTACGGCGGCTGGCCCTCCTTTCCGAGGCGGGGATGTGTCCATCTACCGCCTGGGGAACCGACGTCCTGGGACCCGAGCGGGCGGTAGACATGTATACATTTGGGCCCCAGGAGGGCCGAATAAATCTGCTTGCCATCGCTCGGACGTGCATTCCCCGTGCACTTTGTTGGTTTCGTGCGCTCCTTTTTGGCTAGATGATGCTCTATAAAACATGCACAACTCCGAGCGATGCCAAGTCCACATCCATCGCCCGTCGAGGTCCCAGAAGATCGATTCCCCAGGGCGGTGGTTCTGTGCAGATTCCCGCCTCGGATTTTTCTGCTTCCCTCCATGCTCCTATGCTGGAGGGAAGAGAGCTAGGCTTAGGTCGGGCACGACCCCCTACAGGCGGATTGTGGAAGAGAAAAGCAAGATAGTCAACAACATACCCCCGAATGATCAAAGCAAGTAGTCAAACAAATCGTCCCCAGACTATTGTTCACTATTTTTGAACGTTCCTCCTTTGGTGGCGCGCAAAAGGGGGTAGGGGGAGGGGGGACGGCTTCTTAGAAGCGCCCTGCTTCTTAGAAGGCCTCGGCCTTACGTCGATAGAGAAGGCCCGCGCCTTCTAAGAAGCAGGGGTGCTTCTAAGAAGCCTTCCCCCCTCCCCCTACCCCCCTCTGCGCGCCGCCAACTCCTGTAGAAGGGCAGGCCCGACCCAACACTGGGCACATGCACCGATCCTGCCCGGGCACAGCCTGGGCCCGGGGTCGGTGCCTGCGCTCGCCGGCCTCGGCCAGGAAGGCACGTGCACCGATCCTGGGGGCCAGCGCGGGCCTGGCCACGCTCGGTGCACGTGCAGGCTTCTCTTCGCCCGATGTTAGGAGAGAACAAAACGCCAGAAACCTAGAGTCTTGGCGCTCTGCGCGGATTTCTTGGATCTGCGCTGGACCCCCTCCCTGGTGCGCGGAGCGCGCCACGGGCGGCGCCGGAGGCGCCGCCGGCGCCGTCTCCATTTTTTCAGGTTCCCGAGCTTTTTCTATAGTTTTTCCTCTTCTTCCTCTCGATGTCCTCCTTTTTTTTGTTCTCTCTCTTTCTCTCTCCATCAATCTCCTTTCTCCTATTCCATATATGTATTTATGTTGTTTGTCCGTTTGACCTCTTCCTCTCTTTCTCTCTCACTCTCTCTCTTTCTCCCTCTCTCTTTATCTTCATCTCTATATTTTTAACCGTCCCTGCAAAGAGAAAGAGGCGGGGAGAAGTTGGAGCCCCTCTAAATCAGGTCTCGTTTTCGAAGATGTTGGTTAAATGAAGCAGCTCGTATAAGAAACCGGGAGGATGAGGAGGAGAGACAAGACGAGGGGAAACGAGGGCGAGGGCTGAGTAGGGAGGAGGAGCAAGAGGAAAAGAAGGAGAGAGAAACATAGAGGAGGGAGGAGGATCACTTTCTAATCGGGTTCCATTAGAGGTGGATCCGTATGTAAAAAGATCCGATGAGAGGTGGATCCAGATGTATCAGGTTTCTAGCAGAAGTGGATCCATATGTAATGAGATTCTATCAGAGGTGGATCCATCTGTAGTTTGGTTCTATTAAAAGTGGATCCATCTCTAAACGGATTCCATTACATGTGGGTCCATCTCTAGTGGGACTTCATTAAAGCTGAATGCGTAGGTATTCGGATTCTATTAAAAGGTGGATCCATCTCTGATCGGATTCCATGAGAGATGAGTCCATCTCTGATCGGATTCCATGATAGCTGAATCCATATGTAATGGGATTCTATCAGAACTGGATCCATCTGTACTAGGAACTCATTAGAGGTGTATCCATCTCCAATGCGATTCAATTAGAAGTGGATACATGGTTAATCGGCTTCCATTAGAGGTGGACCCATCTATAATAGGCTCCCATTCGAAGTGGATCCATTTCTGTCGGGATTCCATTCGAGGTAGATCCATATGTAGTAGGATTATATTAAAGTTGGGCCCATGTCTGATAACACTCCATTCGAAATGGATCTCACCCTGATGAGATCCCAGTCGGGGTGGGTCCATACCTAGTGGGATTCTAATAGCAGTGGACCCATCCCGAATAGGATTCTATTAGAGGTGGATCCATATGCAACGAGGTTCCGTTAGAGGTGGGCCCATCTCTAATATGATGCCATTCGAGGTGTATTCATCCCTATTCGGATCCCATTAGAGGTGGATCCATCTTTAGTAGGATTCCATTAGAGGTGGCAAATTTCCAATAAGATGCCAGCCTGGTCCAGCTGTAACCGATTTCGTTCGAGATGGATCCCTCTTTAACAGGATCGTGTTCAAGGTGGATCCACCGGTAGCAGGATTCTATTAGAGATGGATCCATACGTATGAAGAATATAACAGAAGCGGATCCATCTGTAGTAGGCTTCTATTTGAGGCGGGTTCGTTTGTAAGGGGATTCCATTCGTGGGTGGATCCATCTGTAGTAAGATTCCATTACATGTGGGCCCATTTCTATTCGGATCCCATCAGATCTGGATACATGGCTAGTCGGGTTCTATTAGAGAAGGACCCATCCCTAGTAGGATTCTATCCGGGGCGGATCCGTATGCAATAAGACTATATAGGAGGTGGGTGCAGCTGTCGTAGGATTCTGTAGTAGGATTCCATTAGAGGTGGATCCATCTCTAACCCGATTCTATCTGAGGTGGATCCATCTCTACTAGGGTTCCATTCTATGTGGAGCCATTTGTAATCGGATTCTTTTAGATTTGGGCCAGTCTCGAATAGCGTTCCATTGGAGATGGAACCATCTCTAAAAAGGATTCTTTTTGAAGCAGATCCATCGCTAACAGGATTCTATTAGAGGTGGATCCAAATGTAATAGGATTATATTAGACGTGGGTCCATCTGTAAGAGGACCCTACAGGAGGTGGATCCATCCGTAGCAGGGTTCCATTAGAGGTGGATCCATTTCTAATGGGATTCCATTAGTTGTGGATCCATCTCTAATGGGATTATATTAGAAGTGGTTCCTTAGGCCATATGATGCTATTAGAGGTGGCTCCATCTGTCGTAGGATTGAATTAGTGGCGGATCTATTCCTGAGTAGATGCTATGGACGGTGGACCCACGTGTCGTAGGATTCCCTTTGGGGTGGCCCAATATGTAGTGCGATTCTATCAGAGGTGGATCCATCTGTAATGCGATTCTATGCATGGTCGATCCATGTGTAACAAGATTCGACTAGGGGTGGACCCATATGTAACAGGATTCCATTCGAGGTGGGCCCATCTCCAGTAGGATTCCTGTAGAGGCGGATCCATTCCTAATCGGAGTCCATAAGAGGTGGGTCCGTATCTCATAAGATTCTATTTAGAAATGGATCCATATGTATTGGGTTTCTACTCGAGGTGGATCCATCCGGAAGGAGATCCTACTAGAGGTGGATCCATATGTAATATGATTCTAAAGGTGGATCGATCTCTAAACGGATTCAATTACACGTGGATCCATTTCTAATGGGATTCTATCAGAGGTGGACTCATCGCTAATAGGATCCCAACATAAGTGGATCCATCTCTAATCGGATCCCATGAAACATGGGTCCGTCTCTAGTCGGATTCCACTAGAGCTGAATCCCTCTGTACTAGGATTCTATTAGAAGTGGATCCATATGTACTAGGCTCCCATTGGATGTGGACCCATCGCTAATGGGGTTCTAATAGGGGTGAATCCATCTCTAATCGGCTTCCATTAGAGGTAGATCCATGTGTAGTTTGTTCCCAATCGAAGTGGCTCCATCTCTGTTCAAATCCCAGTAGAGGTGGATCCTTCTGTAATAGGATTCTATTAGAGATGGACCCATCTCTGATAGGACTCTATTGGGGGTGGATCTCGCTCTGATAGGGTTCCGTTCGGGGTGGATCCATCTCTAATCGGGTCCCAGTAGAAGTGGATCCATCTGTCATAGGAATCTATTAGAGGAGGTGGATTCATCCCTGATAGGATTCTATTATAGGTGGATCCATCTGTAGTAGGATTCTCTTTGAGGCGGACCCATATGTAATGCGAATCTATTAGAAGTGGAACCATTTGTAATAGGATTCTATGAGAGGTGGATCCGTCCAGTAAGGGTTTTACGGAATATTATAAGAATCGTCGACAACAGTAATCCCAGTGTAATCGGGATCCTATTGAAATCCCCCCAAAGTGGAATCGTTGTGTCATCGGTCGCAGAAAAAAGTTTATCGTAATCGTCCACAAGAGGACTTAGATTGGAATCCTTTGCAGAAGGAATAATATTGCAACCTCGACCAACAGCATTATCGCAAGTATTCACACAGAAGAAATCCTATCGCAATGCGTCACACAAGGGAATCCTTGTGTGGCGGCAAGGAAAAATTGGGGTCCCGATGAAGGAGGGAGAAAGAGAGAGAGCGAGAAAGAGAGAGACAGAGAAAAAGAGAGAGAAAGAGAGAGAGAGAGAGAGAGAGAGAAAAAAAGAGAAAGAGAGAGAGAGAGAGAGAGAACACACATTAAAACAACAAAAAAAAACGCAAAGAAAATCCGATTCAAATCTTCCACAACAAAGACCGTATTGCAATCCGCCACAGAAAGACATTCTTTTGTGATCGGCCACAAAAAGGAACCGATTGAAACCCTAACGAAAGGAATCCCATTGTAACGCGCCACAAAAGGAATTCCTTTTGTGGCGGCCAGGAAGAGTGGAAAGGCCAAGACATGAACAAACATGTTTCTCCGGGCAGTGGCGCGGGGTAAAAGAAACAGTTTTTTTCTCTCCTGGCCTTCCCACTTGTCCTGGCCGCCACAAAGGGATTCTTTTGTGGCGCGTTACACTAGGATTCCTTTTGTGGAGGATTTCAATCGGATTCCTGTTGTGGAGGATTCACTAGAATTCCGTTTGTTGGCGATTACAACATGAGTCCCTCTGTGACCCACCCACCCACCCGCCCCCTTTTTACCCACCCACCCACCTGCCCCCCCTCCCCCCAGAAAAAAAGGAGAGAGACAGAAAGAGAGAGAGAGAGAGAGAGCGATACTATATATATATATATATATATATGACGAAGGGAACCTTTAAAAGTGGAGTCGCCCCACCGGCGGGGCCTAGCGCGGATCCAAGAAATCCGCGCGGAACGCCAACAGTTTATGTTTATGGCGTTTTCTTCTTCGATATATGCTTCCCTGACGGGGGGCACCTCGCAGGATCGGTGCATACGCTCTTTCTGCCTTGGCCAGGAAGGCATGTGCACCGATCCTGGGGCCAGCACGGGCCTGGCCAGGATCGGCGCCCGTGCAGCGCTCTTTTCGCCCGATATGAACTCCCCTGACGAGGAGGGGCCTCGCCCAGGAGTCGGCCCGGGGGCGGGCGGGCGGGGGCGCTCCTTACGTTGCCCGTTGCTCGGAGGCTCCCCGGGTTCCTGGGGTTCCCTGGGTTCCTCGGGTTCTCCAGGTTCCCCGGCTTCCTCGGTTTACCTGGGTTCCCTGGGATCCCGGGGTTCCCCGCTCCCGGTGCCTCGTATTCTTACTGTGCCCGTTCCAAGCAATGCCGCGTAATACCAAGCAATGCCAAGCAATGCCAAGCAATGCCAAGCAATGCCAAGCGCTGCGAAGCAATGCGAAACAATGCCAAGCAATGCCAAGCAATGCCATGCAGTGCGAAGCACTGCGCCCATGCAATAGGAAACTTTCCCCCCAATTAGGGTCGCGCCAGGTTCATTTTAATATCATATCGGGTAGCGGTCGTTACCTTGGGAGGGGGGGGGGGGCGGTTGGGGCTCCGGGTAATTGTAACGCTCGGGCGGCGGGGATGCGCTGCGATCGCCAAAGGATGCGCGCGAGCGCCAGCATCTGAAGGGGGCTCCAGGCTCGTCCCCCACGTACGACCGTTACCGTTTCCCGGTCGGCGTGGGAGATGTTTGGCCCTGGTCGCGAATGCTACGTGCCAGAGGATAAAGAACAACTCGTGTTAGCGATCAGCGTCAGCTAATGATCAGCGTCACGGCTCGAATCTCGGTGCGGCCGAGGGGATCTAAAGAGAGGTTGCGAATATCGAGCGTCTTCCAGACGAGTGTGACCGAGACGAATGCCTTCCCCCTAGGGGTGTGAGCCCCTGCGCAACTACTGTCAGGAACTTATGCTCAGCGCATCGCTGCAACGGCTCCGGCGATATGCTGTGCCGGATATGCCTTGCGAGCGGATGCCGTGTCGCTCCGCTCCGCGGGGTGGGGGGATTGGAAAAGCTCGGGGAGGGGGAGCGGGAGGAGGAGGCGAAGCAGGAGGAGGAGGAGGAGGAGGAGGAGGAGGAGGAGGAGGAGGAGGAGGAGGAGGAGGGGGAGGAGGAGGAGCGGAGGAGGAGGTGGAGGCGGAGGAGGAGGAAGGAGGAGGGGGAGAAGAGGAGGGGGAGGAGGAGGAGGAGGAGGAGGTGAGGGAGGAGGAGGAGGAGGAGGAGGAGGAGGAGGAGGAGGACAGCGTGGTGGGCCAGAACCGGTGGCGCTCCGCCTGCGGCCGCGGCGGGTCCCCAGGGGACGCGAACTGACCGGGCGGCCCCTGCGGCTGCTGCTGGGGCTGCGGGTACGGGTTCTGATAGGGCGCGTGGAGCTGACCTGCGAGGGCCCGGTTGCCGTGCACTGCTGCTGGTGCCCCTCTGTCCCCCTGCTCAAAGGTCGGGCACGTCCTCCTACAGGCAGATTCTGGATGAAAAAACAATGATAAAAAATACACCCCAAATGTTCAACCATAGTAGAAAAATCGTCCCCCGACTTTTTTCTGTATTTTTGAATATTCCTTCTATAGATGGACATGCCCGACTTAACCCTGCTCTCCACCTCCATCCCCTCTCCCTTTCCCGCAAAAAGGCCTTCCCCCAATCTGGATGGACCAGAAGATGCGGCTTCACGTAAGAGTGACCTTTGGCAAGAACGACCGTTAGGTGCGCGACTTAATTGCCAACCCTAGGCGCGCAAGCCGCTGCTACCGCTTCGCGTTCAGCGGTCGGGGGGCCTGATTGGGCTTGCAACAAAGATCACTCCGGCGAAAGGTCACTCTTGCGTGCAGTCGAAGAGACCAACACCGCTACTTCCCAGTCCTCTCCCGGGGTGCGTTCTGACGAAGATTCCGAAGCGAACCCAGCCGTGGCGACGATGGCCTCCCAGGCGGCCCCCAAAGGCGAAAAGAGGCAAGGGGAGCAGTATCGATAACTTCCTCTCCACCGACAGTCCACAGGTGAGGAGGAGGAGGAGGAGGAGGAGGAGGAGGAGGAGGAGGAGGAGGACAAGGATAAGGACATGGCCGTTGGGGGTCTTGGACTGTGCCTACTCCTAAGCACTATGACCCCTAGGTGGATATGGATGCAGGCCCCTGGACAAGCGGACGGCACGAGGAGGATGAGGATGAGGATGAGGAGGAGTAGGAGGAGAAGGAGGAGGAGGAGGAGGGAGGAGGAGGAGGAGGATGAGCAGGAGGAGGGAGGAGGAGGAGGAGAAGGAGGAAGAGGGGGATGATGGGGATTCCCTTCCTCCTCCTCCACCTTCTCTTCGTCCCGTGTCCACTCTTCTTTCCTGTCATCCTGCCTGCGAGGGATGAGCGGGTGGGGAGGCACAGGTGGCGCAGCCCTTCGCAGAGGCTCAGCACACCAGGAGACCACGCCCCGCCATCAAGGGCAGCGCCGCTTCAAACGAGACCCTCCAACAGTGGAGGAAGACACTTCCAGTGGAGGCCGAGCGTTCTTCCCCAGCAGCGATGCTTGCGCTTCGGGATTCTTGCTAGCCCTTCTAACCCAGACATCCAGCTGCTCCATTTTTTTTTGGGGCGTGGACCCGAAAGGTCCGGACCGCTTCCCCAGGACCAGTTTTTCGTCCTGCGTCGTTTCTTGACGCTCCCGAGGCCCGGCGAAGGCCCCCGGAGGCCGAAAACGGCCGAAATCAAGCCGCCGCTCCAAGTTTTTGGAAGCGTCCGGCCTCAGGGAAGTAATTGGGCGGGTCGGCCATCGTTGCGCTCGCGCACGGGTCCGCTCGTGGGCACCCCGTGCGCTGGGCGGGTCGGCCGGCGTCTCACGAGAAAGAGCGAGACGATGTCTGCAGCGTGGCGCTGGCCCCCGAGGAGTTCAGCTAACCTCGGTCTGGCCTCGTCGCTTGTGGCGCTCTGGGCCAAAATGCCTGCAGTGAAGCGTGCGCACGCCCCCCCCCCCCCCCCCCCCCCCGTTGCGACGAATTCTGCAAACGAGCCGCCAGGCCACCTTTCGTGGGCTCCTGGGAGGCACGGCGGAGATGAAGGCAGCGCAAGTCCATGTGAGACCTCGCGGCTCCTTCGGGGGCTGCGAAGATGGTGGCTGGGGGAATCGTGGCCCATCGGTCGGCACACTGTCACTGACACGCCTCAATCGCTTGGCGGTTCGTGCCCAGTCGTGGGCGCCTCGTGGGAGCCCCGTGCGCTGGGTGGGTTGGCCAAGGAGGTCTCGCCACGTTTTCGCGCCCGTGCCCGCCCGTGTGCGCACAGCCTGCACCGCACAGCTTACACAGCGCCAGCTCACGCCGCACAACTTCTACCACACGTCTTCCGCTACAGTCATCGTGCTAACATCAGGAACGCATAATCAGGAACGGAGGGGCTGTTCTGGCCACGGCGGGCCTAGGCCAAAAGCAAGTCCCAAGACACACATCGAAGGAACAGCCCGAAAACTAAAGGCCCTTCTGAGCCCAAAGTGGTTCCTATTTCAGCGTCTTGGTTGTACATAGCTTTCAGATCACGTGCTTACGCTACATAGTGAGCGTTGTTTTTATTCGTCGTTTCGACATTGGGCGGAAAGGGGGGAAGGGGGTCTGGCTCTGGACCTCTGCTTAGTGCGACTGTTTGCAGCACTGGGTCCTCTGAGGGGAGACTCTACTTGCTCGAAACAGGCGCCCCAAACAGCCAAGATCTACTCCATAGGGGGCGTGGGGGAGGGGGGGGGCCCGCGCCGATCGACAAGACAATGAATAACAACGATCACCTACATAGCTTTAAGACCACGTGCTTACGCCGCGTAGCTTTCACCTCCAGCTCACACCGCAAACCTCGCACTGCATAACTCACACAATGCCAGCTCACACCGCATAGCTTTCACAACTCCAATTGACACCACATAGCTTGCACGACATAGTCGCTATCTCTACAGTGCGATGGTTAACTCTCTGTTTGGGGTCCACGCTGGTCAATATTTGATGTCGCTGAACGGCATTTGAGCCTCTGGCAGGACAGACATCTGGGCTCCTGATGACCCTGAAGGCCGCGGCAAATGGACCCAGACTAGACAGGGTCGGACGATCGCGCCGCATAGCCGATGCATCAGCGATGCGTCGGTGACGTCAGGATGGAACACATCGGGCCTCAGATCGCACCGCATCGCCGCAACATCGGCGACGTGGCGCGATCTTTCAAACCCCATCTGCTCCCAAGAACGCGATATTCGCCGTCCCGACGTCGCCGACGCACACCCGACGCATCGGCGGTATCCTCCGACCCTATCTACAAACCGGGGGCCGATAGCCTCCATCCCGACGTCGCCGACAAAACCGCCGATGCATCGGTGATGTGGCGCGATCCTCTTACGCACCCCATCCACCCCTGGACGTCCCCGCAAGTCCCCAGCGGCCTCCGGAGGACCCCTGGGGGCCTCTGGAGGTCCCCGGAGGCCTCTGGACGCCTCTTGACCCTGAGACCCGGCGTCGCTTCGAGAAAAACGGAACACCAGCAGAAGTCAAGACCAGAGCCCTATATCCCCCATCTTCCAGCATTTCTTTGCTTGTTTTTTAAACGTTTTTTTTTTTTTTTACCCGGATCGATCTGTGATGGCCCCATGGCCCGAGACCGGGCGAGTGCGCACGGCGTGCGCATCTTGCAGCGTTCGGACCTCAGGGGGCCCGGGCTTCCTGGGCCACGGCTCGGCTGCCTGGCGGCGGCCGTTCGGGACGATCCGGGCACCCCCAGAATAGGGAGCCCACCACTGGACGTACGCGCCCAACGATGTACATGAACACGGCCCCTCGATCCGCGAAGCCCGCCGCGCGATACGAGCGTCCGCGCAATGAGAACTCTCGAAACCAGCGCGGATTCATGCACGTGTATACGTCCTCCTTTCGCTCCTGACAGAGCGCTCTCGGCGAGGCGCAGCTGCTGGAAGGCATCCCGAGGCTGGAAGACCGCCGAGAGCCTACGAGAGGAACCCCAGAACATCGAACCCGTCGAAGATACACCCTGCGAAATGCTTAAGAAATCATGGGTCAAGAAATTCATGGTCTCAGAACTTGACTAAAAACCCAAAAATTCTATCAAAATCTTGGGATTTACATTGAAACGTTAAGACTACTCAAGGCTCTGGCCGAAAGCTTAAGTTTTCTTAAAAGCATCGCCTGAGGTGTACCGAAGCGCCGACAGGCCCACAGGGGAAGAGCCCGGCGGAGAGTTGCCCTGCCGACACTTCCGGCCCCGTTTTTGGGCGGCCAGCAAAGCCGGGATAAACAAGGGCTCCTCCTCCACCTCCTCTTCCTCCTCCTCCTCCTCCTCCTCCTCCCTCCTCCCTCCTCCCTCCTCCTCCTCCTCCCTCCTCCCTCCTCCTCCTCCTCCCATCCCTCCTCCCTCCTCCCTCCTCCCTCCTCCCTCCTCCCTCCTCCCTCCTCCCTCCTCCTCCTCCTCCCTCCTCCTCCCAACTTCGCGCTTCGCGCTGCGCGAAGTGCGAAGTGCGAATAACTTCGCGCTCTCGCGCCGCCTCCCAGGAGAAGAGAGGAGGACGAGGGGGGATCGGAGCCGAACCGCGAAGCGCGAAGCGCGAATAACTTCGCGCCCTCGAGGGCGCCCTTGGATGAATCGCTCCAGAGCGTTCCGGAGCGCTCTCAGAGCGTTGCGGAACGCTCTGGAGCGGCCGCGGCGCCCAATGCATCCCCCAAGCCCGCCGATTCTCAGACCGATTTTGTCCCGATCTTCGCGTCGTTTTATTTGTGAAGGGGAACTGAGACACACAAATAAATACACACAAATAAAAATATCCCCCATATTTTCCCATGTTTTCTGAGTTTTTGTCTTCCCCCCCCACTTCCCATATTTCCCCATAGTTTCTGGGAATCGCCGATGAATTGTGTCTGTGTGTTTCTTTCCCTCCTGAATTTGGGCGGCCCGAGGGCCTGGCGGCGGGGTCTGCTGCGGGTAGCCGTGCGGGGCCGGCGCCGCGGCGGTGCTGGCCGCGTTGGGCTGCAGGCGGGCCTTGGCCGCGCCGCCCGCGGACTCGGAGCGCTCCCTGCGCCGCCGGTGGCGGTGCCGGTGGTGGTGCGCCTCGCGGGGGGCGGGGGGCCACGCCGTGCTGCAGCTGTCGCTGCTGTGCTGTCGCTGCTGCTGCCTCCTCCTCCTCCTCCTCCTCCTCCTCCTCCTCCTCCTCCTCCTCGCCCTCCCTCCTCCTCCTCCTCCTCCGCCTCCTCCTCCTCCTCCTCGCCCTCCTTCCCCTCGTGCTCCTCCTCCTGAACCGGAACCTGCCGTCGGACGCGTGAGATCCTCCTCCTCCTCCTCCTCTTGCCCCTCCCTCCTTGCTCATCCATCGTCCGTTCCTCCCTGCTCCGCTCTCATCCCTTCCCCCCCTCGCGCTTTTACTCTCTTGCTCTTCTCTCTTCCCCTTCTCTTCCCCCATCCTGCACTGCACACGCGCCACCACCCGTTCTCTCCCCCTCTCTCGTTGTGTTTTTTGTTTTTTGTTGCCTCCCCCCTCCCTCTCTCTCTTTTCCTCCCTTCTTCCCTTCCTCCCTTCTTCCCTTCCGCCCTCCAGCCTTCCATTTCAGAGCGGGCGACAGAGAGAGAGAGAAAGATACTATATATATATATATACAGAGAGAGAGAGAGAGAGAGGGAGAGAGACAGAGAGAGAGAGGGATACGGACAGACATTATCCAGGTGAAGGACCCAACCAGATGCAGTTGTGAGTACCGTCGTTGCGGGTATCGCCTTCGAGGGATCTTCTTATGGGGCTATGAAGCACGCGAAGGGTGTGCCTTCGGTGGAGATCGCTATGGAGCCAAGAAGCGCTGTACTGAGAGGGGGAAACGCATGCGAACACCGCCACTGGGGCCTTCGGTGGAGCTCCCTATGGGGCCACGAAGCGCTGTACTGGGCGGGGGCGACGCATGCGAACACCGCAACTGAGGCCTTCGGAGGAGCTCCCTGTGGGGACACGATGCGTGTGAGGGGTATGCCGACATGAAGGCAGAGACACGAATGGGACGCTGGAGGAGATGGGAGGAGGGAGGAGGGGGAGGTGGGAGGAGGGGAGGCAGGAGGAGAGCGCGGGGCACTGTCTCTTGAAGCCGAGGACCCAACACCACAGGATGGTTGGGTAAGAGAGAGAGAGAGAGAGAGAGAGAGAGAGGGAGAGAACAAAAAGTAGTTCAGAGAGGGAGAGAGAGAGAGAGAGAGAGGGAGGGGAATCTAACGGACGCTTGAGAGCACGCTGCGCAATGCCAAGCCGAACCTCGCCTGCTTCCTGGTAACGTGCGCGACCACGAAGAGGCACACGTTCTTCTCCTCGTCCGCGTTGGTGCCGCGTGGGCCTGCGCGGTGCCTTCATGTTCTCATGTCTGTCCTGCAAGCCCACCTGCGACAAGCCCACCTGCGAGCAGCGGCCTGTCGCCTGGCAGCGCTATGAGCTTAGAGCAGCCAGCGTCATCGAGCAAACTCTCGCCGTCTCGCCCGTCCATGTCTGTGTCGCACGTGCGCTTGCGCAAGGCCTCCTGGTATACCAAAACCCGTCCTCGACGCGTGCCATCGGCGCTTCCGCGAGTGCCGAGTCGACGAACAAACGGCATTGACATTAACCGTTCGGAGATCCGCGCGGATTTCTTAGATCGGACCCCACCTCCCTGGCACGCGGAGCGCGCCAAGGGCGGCGCGAGAGGCGCCGCCGAGGCGTCTCGGCGCAGTCCAAATACATCCGGGCTGCGTTCCGAAAATTTACATACGCGTATGTCGCCCCGCTCCTCGATCGATGCACACACCGTGTGCTTGCGCAGCACGATCTTGCCCACCGGTCTGCCCTCCAGCTCCTCCTCCCCGTGGGCTCCCTATGTCGAAGCCCGCGGGCGGCGCGCGCCGCCCCTGCATGCAGGCATGGTCCCCAGACTCGCCGCCGCCACTCGGAGAACGGGAGCGCAGCTGGAAACGTCCGTGGTGAGGAGTCTGCAGAAGAGCGTGAAGACACGAAAGAAGGAGAACTAAGCAACCCACCAGGCTCCAGGAATTATGCTCTCCGCTACCCCGACTCTGTCTTCACAAGGTAGGCGGACTCCAGCTGCTGCATCCGAGTGAAACGCTGTTTTGCTGCAGGCATCTCGCTTGCCCTCAGCATCGGGATGTCGCGTAACCTGGACCTCCACGTCGTGGCCTCCGAGCGGCGCCGGCGCCGCCCCGCTGCAAGCAGGGCGCCAGGACTGGCCGCCGCCACCTGGACAACTGGCACGCGCGTGAGCGACGGAGAGAAGCAGGTCTCACGCGAGACGCCACGCCATCTTCACGCCGCGGCGCGCTGGGCGATCACGCCCGGTGGGCGAGCGAGCGAGGCGCTGGCGCAGGCTCGTGCGGCGCAGCGCGCGCGCCCGCGCCCGTTCGGGCAAGGCGCTCGGGGCCGTAGCCTCTGAATGGAAGGCTGCGGAGACGTCTCCCTCTCGCTCTCTCTATCCTGGCCCCGCCGGCCCTCATCTGGAGGGAAGTGGCTGGGGTGATTCAACCGGCGAGGGGAGCGTTAGTGATGACTCTCCCCTCGCTCCCTGCAGAGCGCTGGCTCACGCGGAGATCTCCAGGGTGCCAGCCCTGGAGCTGGAAGTCGGACTGCTGGGGCGGTGTCGGGAGGTGGAGCTCTGCGGCTGGGTGCTGGCTGGAGGTCGAGCCGCTGGGTCGAGCACGGGAGGCGATGCGCAGGCGGGGGGGCGCGGCAGTTCAGCCGCCGCGCCGAGCTTGGCAGGGCGGCGATCGCCTCGAGCCAGGACGCCCCGAGCCGAGCTGGGAACGGAGAGGGGCGGAAGGAGCAGGCGGGGAGCGGATATGGACGAGGAGGAGGGGAGGGGGATGATCATGATGATGCTGCTGATTATGATGATGATGATTCTGATGATCAAGCTGGTGATGCTGCTGCTGCTGCTGATTACGATGATGATGCCGATGCTGATGGTGATGATGCTGATGCCGATGCTGCTGCTGCTGATGATGGTGCTGGTGTTGATGATGGTGACGCTGCTGCTGATGATGATGTTGATGATGCTATAGTTGTTGATGCTGATGCTGACGATGATGACGACGATGACGGTGACGATAATGGTGATGATGACGATGATGATAATGATAGGAATGACGACGATGACGGTGACAATGATGATGATGACGATGACGATGATGGTGACGATGATGATGCTGCTGATGATGACGGTGAGAACGATGATGATTATGGTGGAGATGATGAGGATGATTGGACGAGATGATGATCGTGCTGATGATGCTGCTACCAATGATGGCGACGATGATTGATGACGCTGCTGATGATGCTGATGATGCTGGTGACGATGATGACGACGGCGGCAACGACGATGATGGTGAGGAGGATGAGGAGGATGAGGATGAGGATGAGGATGAGGATGATGATGATGATGCTGATGCTGCTGATGATGATGACGATGGCCGTGGTGATGATGATAATGATGATGACGATGGCGATTACGATGAAGATGAAGATGATGCTGATGAGGGTGATGAGGCTGATCATGATAATGCTGATGCTGCTGATTATGATGCTTCTGATGCTGATTATTATTATGATGATGACGCTGCTGCTGATGCTGATGATGCGGATGCTGCTGATACTGGTGCTGATGATGATGACGATACTTATGATGCTGCTGCTGATGATGCTGATGCTGATGTTGCTGATGATGCTGCTGATGATGCTGCTGCTGATGATGCTGAAGATGATGGTGGTGGTGGAAGTAGTGATGCTGATGATGCTGATGACGATGACGATGATGATGACGATGATGATGCTGATGATGACGATGATGACGATGATGATACTGATGCTGATGATGATGCTGATGCTGATGAGGATGATGCTGATGCTGATGCTGATGCTGATGACGATGATGATGACGATGATGACGGTGATGATGCTGATGCTGATGCTGATGCTGATGCTGGTGACGATGATGACGACGGCGGCAACGACGATGATTGCGAGGAGGATGAGGATGATGATGATGACGAGGATGATGAGGATGAGGATGATGACGATGATGATGATGATGATGATGATGATGATGATGATGATGATGATGATGAGGGTGATGATGATGATGATGATGATGAGGATGATGATGATGATGATGATGATGATGATGATGATGATGATGATAATGCTGATGATGATGATGACGATGGCCGTGGTGGTGATGATGATAATGATGATGACGATGGTGATTACGATCAAGATGAAGATGATGCTGATGAGGATGATGAGGCTGATCATGATAATGCTGATGCTGCTGATTATAATGCTTATGATGCTGATTATTATTATGATGATGATGCTGCCGATGCTGATGATGCGGATGCTGCTGATACTGGTGCTGATGATGATGACGATATTTATGATGCTGCTGCTGATGATGATGCTGATGCTGATGCTGCTGATGATGCTGCTGATGATGCTGCTGCTGATGATGCTGAAGATGATGATGGTGGTGGTGGTGGGAGTGGTGATGCTGATGATGACGATGACGATGACGATGATGATGATGACGATGACGATGATGATGATGATGACGATGATGACGATGATGATGCTGATGCTGATGCTGCTGATGATGATGATGCTGATGATGCTGATGACGATGACGATGATGATGATGACGATGATGATGATACTGAAGATAACGATGATGACGATGATGATGCTGATGCTGATGCTGATGATGATGCTGCTGATGATGATGATGATGATGACCATGAGGGTGACTAGGATGATGATGATGATGATGATGATGATGATGATGATGATGATGATGATGATGATGATGATGATGATGATGATGATGATGATGATGATGAGGAGGCACGGTGCGGTGATGAGGAGCACGGAGGCGAGGAGGCCGCCACCCCGGCTCTCACTCCTGGGATCCGAGCGTCCCCGTGCCCGCCCTTGCAGCGCGCACAAGGAGGTGGGCGGAGGGGGGGCGGTTTCTTAAAAGGACGCTGCCCCTTAGAAAGCGCCGGCCCTTACATCTACAGGCAAGGCCCGCGCCTTCTGAGAAGCAGGGGTGCTTCAAAGAAGCCTTCACCCCTCCCCCTACCGATAGGCCTCCCAGATGGGGTCCGAGTAGATGGGGCCGAAGAATCGCACCGCATCGCCACTACATCGCCGATGCATCGGCGATGCCTCGGCGACGTCGGCGTGGGGAAACACGGGCTCCGCATCGAGCCGCACCGTCGATGCGTCGGCGATGCAGCGCGATCCTCCGATCCCACCTACTCGTACCCCATCTGGGAGGCTTAGAGATACTGAGCCCATGGAAAAGGAAGGCAGGGAAAAGGGAGGACAGGAGGAGGAGGAGGAGGAGGTGGAGGAGAAGGAGGAGGAGGAGGAGGAGGGGATGAGGAGGGGGAGGAGGAGAGAGGAGGGGGAGGAGGAGGGGGGGGAGGAGGAGGAGGAGGAGGAGGGGGAGGAGGCGGAGGAGGAGGAGGAGGAGGAGGAGGAAGCCACGGGCTGAGGAGAGCGGGGCCAGCCGTCGTGTCGTCGGCCCGCCCCTTGCCCCTCGTGGCCGCGCGCAGCGGCGGCTGCAATTGGCAGCTGCTGCAGCCGCGCGCCGCAGGCGCTGCGGGCTGCCTCGCTTGGGGCCGCTCCAGCAGGAGGCGGCTTGCGCGGACGCCTGGCCCCCAGCCAGGTCGCGCGGGGGGGTCCCGCCACGCCGCGCACCGCAGGCGAGCCAGCCTGGCACAGAAGGGCCAGGCATCAGCGCGCGGAGGCCAGGGTGCTTCTGAAGCTCTGCTCCGCGGCGCAGGTGCTGGAGCAGCACCACTCAGCGCAGCAGCACCAGCGCAACTGGCAGCACCAGGACCAGCACCAGAATATGGCGCCGTGGAATCAGCAGAACGGACAATACCAGAAGTACTACACACAGAGAGATCAGCAGACATGGAGGGATAAGGCCCCATGGACGAGAAGAGGGAGTAGAAGCCAGTCAAGACCACGCGATCAACAGCATCGTGATCGGGACGGACGGCTACGGAAGATATACGATGACATACCGATCGCCAAGGCGGATGAAGCAAACGAACGCTCGATATATGTGATGCCACCCGAAGGAAATCAACATATACAGCAGTACAAAAAAAGAATGCCAACCTGAAGATCAACAAGCTTTTGAAAATGATCATGGCGGCGAGAGAAGCGGATCAAGGTTGCGCGTCGCAGGTGGCGGAGGTCAAGGTACTGAAATACATGTTGATGATTGTGAAACCAAGCTTCAGGCAGGCAGCGGATAATTCTGGAAAATGATATCGAGAAGTTGGAGGCTCAGATAAGAACGATTCAAACTGAAAAAAGAAGTTGGCAAATCATGACACTGAACTGAGACAAAAAAACGGAGCACACATTTGAATTACTGAATGACTTGAAGAAGAAGCTCGAAGAGGAGGACGAGGACTACCTGATGGAGGACGAGGATGACATGCGACATTGGAAGATGGACGAGCATGAGAGTGGTACACGTCGGGCTAATGTATCATCAGGATCGAGTTTCACGCCAACGTCACAAAGAATGGAGCATGGACAGCATGGTGAGGGAACCAGTGTGGAAGTGATGGCGATGATCATCCAAATGAAGGCACTGACTGATATGGTTACGGCGCAGGCGAATCGGCAAGAAGAGTTGCACCAGGCACTACTACGATCGGCCCAGGCCGAAAACAAGTCGAACTTCCTTCAGACACAACTGATGGCGGAGTGCGCGAGGCTGAAGGAGCAGCAAGCAACTCAGTATCAACAGTTGCAAGAACAGCAGCAGCGCGCACTGGCAGAGCAGACGATGAGCATGCAGAATATTCAGAATCAGCATCTTCAGCACCAGCAGTTGGAGGAACAACGGATTGAGTGGATAAGGATACAGACTGCTGAGGCTTTCAAGAACATGACTCCAGAGCAGCATCAACAACAGCTCCAACAATGGTACAAAGAGCAGGGGGGGGGCAGGCTATAAAGGAAGATGCCGAGGATTTTGCTCGCTTTGCCCAAGAATTTCAACATGATGAAGTACTGCAGCACCAAATTGGTATTGTGGAGGCGATACAGAGATCGAATGCTAAGATGGGGGTGATGACACCAGTTGGGGGCGCGGCCACACCGAGGATCGGAGGAGATGAACCTCCTGCTCCACAATATTCCCCTCCACCGTATCCAGAAGAGAGCGAAGTGGATCAAACAATAAGGATGGCGGGGGATGAGTTGGTCAATGCACGAATGATACATGAGCAAGGCTCCCATCGGACAACACAGACGATCACAGCCAAGGACGAGTTGGACGCTAAGATGCAAGAGGAAGAAATAACGGCAATGGTGGCGTCGCATGAAGCGGTAGAAGTTGAGTCATCGGTTGCTCCCACATTACCTGTGCCTACCGAGATTCCAACGGAGCAAGCGACGCCCAGCTCTGCAGGGGAGGACCCGTATATATCGGCGAGAAGGTGGTCCCCCGACGTGTTGCATTACAAAGGATATCATCAACATCATGGTAAAGGCCCTGCCAAAGAGCTTGGAGGGAAAGCTATGCAGCCGTTTGGTCGTCGACAAAGAGGCTATGGAGAGCAGATGGACTACCCGACGCCGACATCCATAGCGACAAGTATTACGCCAACGGAGCCGATGACACCAGTGGGGAAGCCTCAATATTTCCACTTTGGTGCTCCTGGGAGTTCAGAACAGAGCAGCGAATCAAGTGACGGAGCTGCTCGCCGACCACCTCCAGCTAAAGTCAGGATGGGGGAAATACCAGGAGGAGATGGATTTGACCATCCTGGAGATCGTGTACGCATACCTTCGCAGACATGGCAATCTGTGGAGGATGGTAATATCGCAAACAAGTGAGATGGAAGACTTCACCTGGGAATGATGGCCGCTCAGGTGGGGTGCGCGATAGGGCCACAGATTTTGGAATTACAAGTACTCGGCGGGAACCAATGTCGGATTGTGGGAGATCAAGACTGGCGCCGTCGGGGTACAGTAGGTTCGTGGAGCCAGCAGGCTCATCAAGTTACATGCCGAACGATGGTGGTGGTATCGAATACAGTACAGATGCCACATATCATGGAGGTAATTTTTGTGATGCTCATGGACGGGGCCGCTGTCGGGTAACCACGGCGGGATGTGAAGGACATGATCGACTAGGTGAAGGTCCGTGTTTCCCGTCTGCGACGTCGACGGCACATGGTGCAGCTCCTCCCACGATTGGTTTGGAGCACGCGATGAGGCCGACAACGCCACGCAATGTTTCTAGGTGCCTTGCACTGGATGAGCTACTAGAGCCATCACGCTGCTGCAAGGTAAATATCCCAGACACCTTCGCGGAGATGATGCGTCGGATGGACCGCCCCATGCAGCTTGCCCAGGACTTCAGCAACATTGAGCTGTCGGAGTTGGCCAGGCTACCCTTGTTGGTGGAACCCAGACGGACCGATGGATTGGCGAGGCCAATGCGCGGGTACATATGGACGGACGGATCTCACAAGGAAGCGGACCCCCATCTTGATGGATGGGCTGTGGTGGTCAGCAGCCAAGTGGAGAGCGAATGCGTATTCCAAGGATACTTGACGGCACGGACGATGGAGAGCTCACGGATTATCGGAGAGAGCAGTCCTATGGATAGTACCACATCGGAGTCTATGGCATTCGTATGGGCGCTTCTGTATAGTATTACGAAGGATGATGATGGGATGCAATGGGCGATCACATCGGACTCCAAGATTGCGCTCGGCATCATATGTGGGAAGCACGGTTACCAGCCGAACTGGAAATTGGCGGCCTTCCTGGATGCCTTGTCACGTGAAGTACGGTATAGAGGCAAAGTGTACTTCGAATACACCAAGTCACATGACCTGGACCCGTGGAATCATCTGGCGGACGATATAGCACGGTCCAATTTGGTAGTACGACATAACGTTCTGCACATTCAGGTAGCGGAGAGCATCGAGTACTGCCTCGGTCTATGCTGGCAGTGGTTGAGGTATGATCAGATATACACACACTGCTACCCACAGATACGCGATGATGGGCTTTATTTTCATGAACCAGACGGAAATACACAGAATATGGCATTATCGGACACAAACGAGATGAGAAGCAAGCTGTACCCGGATGGCAGATATGAAGGGTCAGGCTGCAAAAGAGAAAGAAGGGGTACCAGTCAATTTTGAGATGACAACGTATAATGCCATGTCACTCACGGAGGCCAAGGCAAAGAAGTTGAGTTAAGCGCAGCGTGAGGAGAAGAAGAAGAGATTACAAAAATTGAGGCTTCAATTTCATGACGAGAACCTATTGATGGTTGGAATACAGGAGGCCCGAGGGCGAGACGGGCAGCAATGGGCAGATGGCTACGCGACGCTTCGAGCAAGAGCATATGCTGGTGGACATGGATGTGCCTTGTTGGTTTCCACGACGATACCGTATGCGACAGGTGCAAAGCAGGATTATTATCTACGACAGCAACATTTGCGAGTGATACATAAGACACCGACATGCTTGGTTGTGCAGATCAAGGCGCCTCATCTTCAGATAAGGGTGGCGGTGATGCATGCCCCGCCGAGGGGGCGGCCTGTAGAAGAAAGACGACGGTGGTGGAAAGAGCAAGCGGAAGTATTTCAGAAGCATCCAACGGACATCTTTCTGATGGACGCGAATGCGCAGATAGACGCAAGTGTTATGGCGATGCCGTTAATTGGAGATAGTCTACCAACCAGCAAGATCGATGAGGATGGGGAGATGCTGGCTGAATTTGTGAACATACATAACACACATCTGTATAATACCCTGGTTGGTGATGCTGAATGATGGACGTATACGGATGGGGTGGTCATGCACAGGGCGGATTATGTTGGCATAGTCGGATCCTGGTTCCAAGCGGCGGCAGGATTGCGTGTTATTGCCAACCTGGACAATGGCCTGGGCAAGGAGGATCACCGACCAGTGGTCGTGAGAATGACATGCCAGCATATCGCAGCACCAAGAGTGGAGAGTGGCCAAGTTTACTTATCATATGATAAGATGAAGCAGGAATATTGTTGTGAGCGATTCAGAGGACTCCTAGAGGAAGCCGAACCAGGGCCATGGCAGCAGGATGTTAATTCTCAATATGCCGATGTAATGAGGCAAGTTAAGGATGCAGCAAGGCGATGTTTTGAAGGACATGTTCGCACCAGCCCAGCCATACATTACGAGAGACACCATGCGGCCCATCAGGTTGCGGAGGTATGTATATTACAGGGGCTGAGGAACTTTCGGCGAGGAGAAAGCGAACCATTTCAGAATCTATGCAAGTTCCTGCCAGCCCAATGCCATTTTTTCGCAGGAAGGCGATCCTAAGCATGAGGAGGCGGAGAAGCTGGTGTTGGGCGTGCAGTTCCTGAACAGTGAGATATGGACCAAAACAGAGCTCAAATACCAAATGGGAGCATTCATGCGGATTACCTCAAATATACTGAACTGACGGTTGGAAAGGGAGAAAGATGACAAATTGGTTGGATACGCGGAACAGATTGGAGCAAATACACTACTTGGTGACCATCGACAGGCATGGCAAGCAGCCAAAAAGCTATTGCGGTGCGGAGGTAGAGAGCATCCGAGGTTTTCAAGTGGAAAGTTTTTACCATATAGAAAGGACGATGATGGGGAAGTCATTACAGCAGAGGAAGGAATGGGACCGAATAGGATGCGAGTGCACAGCAAGCTGGAGGATGCGAAAGTGGTTTCGGCACAGGAGTATGCAGAGACATACGATAAGTTTCCGAGTACTGCGCTTGGGAATGTTCCGTTGAATATTGAGATGTTTCCGCACTTGGCGGATGCAGAATATCGACTATCGAGGGGGCCACGCAGGCGAGCTGCGGGCACCGATGGGTTATTGGAAGAAGTATTGCGTGCAGCACCCAAACAGATCGCAAAGTTGGTCAACCCGTTGCTGGTGAAAGTATGTGCAACTGGGAGGGAACCCATCGCGTTCAAGCATAGTAGATTGGGGGAAGTATCAAAGAATGCAGGGGGCCCCTCGACGAACAAGGCATTCAGGGCAGTTACGATTTGCAATGTATTCGCCAAACGTCATTACCGATTTTTGAGGAGACAATTAGCATATACGTTGGACTTTATGTTGAGGGACTTGCAAATTGGGGGTAGACCCAGGAGGTCACCAGTGATGGCGCCGCAGCAGGCACGTCTGATCACACAGTTGGTTGCAAAGAATCAGGTATCCGTGGCATTTATACTTTTGGATCTTAAGGCGGCGTTCCATCGCATCATACGTCAGATGGCTAGCAGAATGCAGTACTTGGAGGAGGAACCAGAAGCGATATTGAACGATTGTGATATCCCCCTCTGTTTGGTACCATTGGTTAGCCATATTCTATCGCAGCCGGCCTTGCTGGGCGATTTACGTGTGGACCCCCATCTGGCTACCCTGGTGGCAGAGTCACAGCGGTTGGTATGCTTTGAAGTTGGGGGTCCCACGCAATTGGGTATGCCAGCAAGAGGGACAAGGCCTGGGTGTGCTACTGCAGACTACCTCTTTAATATTGTCTTCACTAAGCCGTTAGGACTGGTACATAGGAGTCTGCAGGCAGCGAATCTGGTGCTAGAGCTGGGTAGACATCAATCTGAGTATGATCTGGTAAGCAAGTCTGGGGACGATGTCAACCCGTTGGTGAATATTACATTTGTTGATGATGTGATGATCCCCATTGTGCAGGATAATGACGGCATTATTCAGAGCGTGAAGGATGCCATGGACATCAAGCGCGCATCTTTTGTTGCACACTTCATGGAGCCGAGCTACGGAAGAGGAAAGACGGGTGCGTTGTTCCAGCTTCAAGGACCAAACCGCGAATCACTACGACCAGCATTGTATGGAAGGGAGGTTTCGATGACGAGTGACAAGTGTGGATTCACGTTTCATATCGAAAGACACTACAAACATATGGGAGTGGTGGTTTCCTTTGACTGTTCGTGGCGGCCAGAAATCACCGGACGTATTCAAAGCTGTGAACAGGCACTGGGCCCTATCAGACGGGGCATCATACCACGAAAAAGTATAAAAGATGATTTCAAGGTTAGATATGTGGAGGCACTGGCCTTTTCGCGGCTATTTCAGCAGGTTGAGATATGGCGTGAACTGGGAGAAGGGAATGAGTCGAGACTGAGGGCTGCATATATGAGGGGTCTTAGGATGGCAACAGGACTAGCACATAATGCAGGCACTGTTGAGCACCACCTAGACGAGTATGTACTTTGGAAAGCCAGACGGGCGGATTTCACGACGATTAAGCGTATTAGGAGGCTGCGATATCTCGAGAGGGTAGTGAATCATGCACCGGCGACATTACGACGGCTGGTGGATACTCTTGGGACTGAGGGTACGTGGCTTGGTATGCTGGAAATGGACTTCGAATGGCTACAGTTATGGAGGAATACAGGTGACACGCCAATGGAGATGCGACAATGGATCGAGCTCATACGGCAGACTCCCAATAAGTATCTGGCTATATGTAATGTGGCATGGAAACGCTTTATGCAATGGCATGTAGATCACTGTCAGCATGAGGTATGGCAACATAGAATTAGAAGTATGTTTCCAAGGGAACATGAGGTGGGTCAGAGTTTACGATACTTGTGCTATGAATGTGGAGCCACGTTCGAAAGTAAGTGTGCGTGGCACGGTCATCGCACCAAAGTACATGGCAATAGCGATGATATACCTCGATATGCGCATGATGGGTATTGTGCTGCCTGTGATGTGAACTTTCATACAAGGAAAAGGTTGGTACATCACTTGAAATATCGTCACACCGGATGTATTGACATACTGCGGGGTGTGGTGGAGCCGTTGGGTGAGGAAAAGATGGCAGAATTAGATGAAACAGATATGAAGGAAACGGCTGTGCTCAAAGCCATGGGATACTCTGAGTCGAAAGCACTGAGACCACCTACGAAGGGACCGGGATATTGTAGGAACTCAAGATTGAAGGAGAATATGAATGTGTCAATCCCGCAAGTAATGATGGAGGAGGTCCCTCAATTTGGCAATGAGGAATGTGCGAACTACCAATGTGTGGATAGGGAGTCGCAATTACTGCTTCTATACGACTCTGAGGGTGGTTCTACAGGATGGTTGGATAGCTTTCATGAGGATGGACCGTTCCAGATCAAGATGATCGACATCAGGACAATGGAAATGGACGCGATTGCTACATATGGTTTGAGCCACAAGGTAGTGACGGATATATGCAAGCGAAAGATCTTTGGTGTTGTCGGACAGATATATGGATATATGGGTATGCGACTGTGGGGTGGTGCCGAAATCCGTGGGAAAATGTGGGATAGGCAAACAAGGGCGAATGTTGCATTTAGAGCCCTAATGGTTATATTTCATGCGTGTGGAAGGGCCAGCGTACCAATGTGTGTGATCACGGACATGGCCAAGATACCCACCGGAGTGAATGACAACTATGTGGAGAAAGATATAATGGTCGGAGTCGAAAACAAAAATATTGAATACGAGTATTGGCATGACCGATGGTGGATGATGAATGGGGAATACGTATGAAGCGGCTTCCTGGTGAGGGTGCGCGGGTCGTGGCCCAGGGGGGGTGGATTCAGCCCACAACGTAACAACCCCCTGGGCTAGACGGCCGAGTCGGGGCTCCCGACGCTGTACGTCATGGGCGACCAGCGGGGCGCTGCTGGCGCGAGGCCGTGGAGGCCGACTGGGACCTCTGAGGAGGCCGGTGTGGCGAGTCCCCCAGGGTGGATCCCCACCTGGGGGGCTCTACTTCGTCGGGATGGGGTCGAAGGAGCCCTTTCGTTCTTTTTGGGAGGAGTTGTGAGGAGGTAGGATGAGGATCAGGTGGCCAGTCGACCCCGTCACGACTGCATGTTCGGCCCGCGCGTCGCGGGCCGTGGAGACGCTACGAGGATTGCCTCTCTTGGTGCGAGCGCAGCAGGAGGAGGAGGAGGAGGAGGAGGCGGAGGAGGAGGAGGAGGAGGACGAGGGGGAGGAGGAGGAGGGGGACGAGGAGGAGGAGAAGGAGGAGGCGGAGGAGAAGGAGAAATATGGTGCGCGCGGCCGACCACCGGCCTTCTTCCAGCGCCGCCGGGGCGGCGTGCTCTCCGACGAGGCGGACGCCGAGCCCCGCGACCTGCTCCTGGACCCCGCCGGGGCGGCGGGCGCGAGGACCGCCTTCCGCCGCTTCGGCGTCCTGGGGCCCCGGGGGCGGCAGGCGAGCCCAGCCTCCTCCTCCTCCTCCTCCGCCTCCTCCTCCTCCTCCGCCTCCTCTTCCTCCTCCGCCTCCTCCACCTCCTCCCGCCTCCTCCTCCTCCGCCTCCGCCTCCTCCGCCTCCTCCGCCTCCTCCGCCTCCTCCCTTCCTCCTCCGCCTCCTCCTCCTCCTCCTCCTCCTCCTCCTGCTCCAACTCCGCCTCCGCCTCCTCCTCCTCCTCCGCCTCCTCCTCCTCCTCCTCCTCCTCCTCCTCCTCCTCCAAAGTCGGATCGGCGATCGACATGAATCGGTTCGACGGATATCGGCAGCCGAGTCGGAGGGCTCCGACTTCTTACTGGGATCCCAAGTCGGATCGAATCGAATCGGAGGAATCGAAACGAGCCCTGTCCCGGGGCCCCGTGGCGCCCCCCCCCCCCCCGGGGGATCGTGTGCCGACGTGGCTTTCGGGCTCTTCGGCTTTTGGGCTCTGGGCTCTTCGGCTCTGCGGGATCCCCGACGGGTCCGATGCTCTTGGGCTCTTCGCGGGCTCGCGGCGGTCTTCCAGCCTCGGGATCCCCTCCAACAACTGCGCCTTGCCGAGAGCGTTCCAGGGGTGCCCGGATCCTCCCAGACGGCCGCCAGGGAGCCGAGCCGTGACCCCGAAAGCGCAGGCCTCCCGAGACCCGAGCGTGGCAACCTCCTTGCACACGCCAGGCGCAAGCGCCCGATCTCGGCCCCCGTGGCCATCACAGATCGATCTGGCCCTGAAGATGCAGCAGGAATGTGGGGTCTGGGGCCGCGGCTTTTCCCGCGATGCTTTCTTCGCACAGCAGCTGCGCCTCGCTGAGAGCGTGCCAGGGGGTGCTCGGCTCGTCCCAGACGGCCTCCAGGGAGCCGCGTCGCAGGCCTCCCGAGATCCGAGCGTGGCAATCTCCTCGCATGCCGGCTGCGCCTCGCCGAGAGCGTTCTGGGGGTGCCCGGCTCGTCCCAGAGTGCCGCCAGGGAGCCGCGCTCTGGTCCAGGGAGGCCTCCTCAGATCCGAGCGTGGCAATCTCCTTGCACGCCGGCTGCGCAATCGCCCGGCCTCGGGACCCGGGGCCACCACAGATCGATCTGGCCCCGAAGATGCAGCAGAAGCCGGAGGTGAGGGGGTGAGATCGAAGTGGAACGGAGAGCCCCCCTACCGGGAAATCGGTTTCGGTTTCGTGATCGTGCGTGCCGTGCGTGCGGGCGAGGCGAAGCTGAGTGGGCGGGCGAGAGGAAAGTCTCCTCCAGCTGAAGCGCGGCCGGACCAAACGATTCCTGCCTGGGGGCCGGTGGCCCGCGGTGTCCCGCCGGTGTCCCGCCTCCGGCTGAGGCGCGGCCGGACCAAATGATTCCTCTCTGGGGGCCGGTGGCCCGCGGTGTCCCGCCGGTGTCCCGATGATGCTGATGATGATGATGATGATGATGATGATGATGATTATGATGATGATGACGATGTCGATGATGTTGATGATGATGATGATGATGGTGTCCCGATGATGCTGATGATGATCATGATGTTGACGATGTTGATGATGATGTTGCTGATGATATGATGGTAATGGTGGTGATGATGATGGTATCCCGATGATGATGATGTTGATGATGATGTTGCTGATTATGGTGATGATGATGGTGTCCCGATGATGATGTTGATCCTGATGATGATGATTTGGTGATGAGATGATGATGATGAAGATGATGCTGATGGTGTCCCGATGGTGATGATGATGAGGTTGATGATGATGCTGTTGATGATGGTGATGGTGATGATGAAGGTGTCCCGATGATGATGATGGTGATGATGATGACGATGATGGTGTCCCGATGCTGGTGATGTTGATGGTGATGATGATTATGATGGTGATGATGATGATTTTGATGATGGTGGTCCGATGATGGTGATGATGATGCTGATGGTGATTATTATGATGGTGTCCCGATGACGATGATGATGACGATGCTGATGCTGATGATGATGATGATGATGATGATGATGATGATGATGATGATGGTGACGATGGTGATGGTGTCCCGATGATGATGATGTTGATGATGCTGTTGCTGCTGATGATGATGACGATGGTGTCCCGATGGTGATGTTGATGATGTTGTTCATGATGATGCTGAGATGATGAGGATCATGGTGGTGTTCCGATGATGATGATGATGATGATGGTGTCCCGATGATGATAATGTTGATGATGATGGTGGCGATGATGGTGTTCCGATGATGGTGATTCTGATGCTGATGTTTATGATGATGGTGATGAGGTGGTGGTGATGGTGGTGTCCCGATGATGATGATGGTGGTGATGATGTTGATGACGTTGATGACGATGCTGTTGATGATGATGACGACGATGATGATGATGATGATGATGATGATGATGATGATGATGATGATGATGACGTTGATTGTGAGAACGATTGTGATATCGGTAGTGAGGTCGATAGTGAGACCGAATGTGAGATCGATTGTGAGATCGATAGTGGGAACGATAGTGAGATCGATTATGAGATCGATAGTGAGATCGATTATGAGATCGATAGTCAGATCGATTGTGAGATCGATCGGATGAAATAGATCGAGTGATATCGATTGTGAGATCGATCGAGTGAGATCGATCGAGCGAGGCCGATAGTGAGATCGATCGTGAGATCGATAATGAGACCGATCGGGTGAGACGTTGGTTCCCCCCCCGAACCTCCTTATCACCCGAAGGGTGGTCGTATAGGTATGGAGTCTGGGGCTGGTGAGCGTTTTCTCATTCGGCGTTTCGACACCGGGTGGAAGGGAGGGGAGGAGGGTGGGGGGTCTGGCTCTGGACCTCTGCTTAGTGCGACTGCTCGCAGCACTGTGTCCTATGAGGGGGGACTCCACCTGCTCGAAACAGGCGCCCCAAGCAGCCAAGATCTACTCCAGAGGGGGGGGTTGGGGGCCCGCGCCGATTGTTTTTCGCGATTAAATGGACGCTCACCTGCGGCCGTGATTTTTCGCGATGTCTTTTTTGCGACGTCGGGTCTCAGGTGTTGGCGCCAGGCGCCTGGCGCATGCGGCAGGCCGGGCCCACGGGCCACCGCTGCCCAGAATCGGCGGGCCAAGGCGACGGTAGAATATTTATGCGACCACCCTTCGGGTGTTAAGGAGGTTCGGCGGGGGAGGAACCAGCGTCTCACGCCGAAGGTTCGGAGGTTCGGGGGGTTTCGATCTCACTATCCCCTTCACTATCGATCTCGCTATGAATGGCACTATCGATCTCACAATCGACCTCGCTATCGATCCCGCTATAGAGACCGCACAATCGTCTTGTCTATCGATCTCACTATCGATCGTACTATCGATCTCACTATCGATCCCAATGTCGATCTCACCATCGATCCTACTATCGAAATCGAGATCGATCTCAATCTCACTGTCGATGTTCACAGTCGATGTCACAATCGACCTCACTATCAATATCACGACCGATCCCACAGCCGATCTCGTTATCCCTCTCACTATCGATCCATCTCGCTATCGATCTCATTATCGATCTCACCATCGATCTCACTCTCGATACCACGATCGATCCCACTGTCGGTCTCACTACCGACCTCCACTATCGATCCCACATCTCACCAGCAATCTCACCGTCGACCTCACTGCCGATCTCACGGGACACCACGGGACACCTCGGGACGCCGCGGGACGCCGCGGGACGCCACGGCACGCCACGGGGCACCATCGGGACGCCACGGCCCCGCACGCCCACGGCGAGGCACGCGCGGGGCGCCGCCGGGAGACACCATCGGGACACCACGGCGGGACACCCACCGGGCCACCGCGCGCCCACTGGAGGGCCAGGCACTCACATCCGAGGCGCCCTCGCGGCGGCGGGATCCGTCCTCTCGCGCGCCCGCGCAGCTTTTCGCCTCGCCTGCGCGTGCGGCGCGAAGGCGGAGCCGAGCCCGATGTCCCGGTGGGGGGCTCTCTCCGTTCCACTGCGATCTCACCCCCCAAGCTGCGACAGTCGAAACAGACGCTAAAAACAGCTGCTGTAAGAGATCTAGGGGTGCATTTAGGGGAACAACGAATGACATAAACATAAAGCTCGGAGGTCTGCCTGGATTTCTCGGATCGGCGCTGGACCCCCTCCTTGGCGCGCGGAGCGCGCCAGCGGGCGGCGCCGGAGGCGCCGCTAGGGATGTCCAGCGCGAATCCGATAAATCCGTGCGGACCTCCGAGTTTTTCCCCAATCAGAGCTTGCCTCTGTAGGGGTCTTAGTGGATTCATATTGTTAGGTGAGGTGCGGCGCCGATTTGGTGGCCGGCGGCCGGGTGCCCGGGGGTGCCCGCCCTATAGTCCTGTAGCCCTAGCCCCATGGTCCTATAACCGTATAGCCCCATAGCCCTACAGCCCTAAACATATTATGATTGGGCTTTTCTCCAGTATCATTATGTTTACAGTCGGGGCCTTGACCTAAGGAACCCAAAATAAGGAACGAGGCCCCTTTTTTCCACAAGTTAACCTTCGATTTCCAATCTAACACACAAGGAAAACCTGAGGCAAGCTGCGAAACACTTCAGGAACGCGGAGCCCCTCCCCAACGAAAAGGGCTCCTTCTTCAGCGCCCCGGCTGTAGGAGGAGGAGGCGGAGGAGGAGGAGGAGGAGGAGGAGGAGGAGGGGAGGAGGAGGAGGGTGAGGAGGAGGAGGAGGAGGAGAGGGAGGAGGAGGAGGAGGCATTCTGTTTATGCCATTCTTCGTTCCCCTGGCATGGTTCGCTCGACCTCGAAAGCCCGCAGGGTGCCCCCCCTTAAGACTCCCGCGGGTGTTCGGGGCAGCCGGGGAGAAGCGGAAGACGCCTCCGTGGGGGCGCCTGCCGGCGGGCCAGGCTTGAAGGGGCCCCAGGACACACAAACAAATACACACAACTAATGCGGGATGACGATTCATAAAACATTGAAGGGAACGATTCAAAAACATAGTTTTCTGCTATTTCGGTATAATTTTCCGACTGGAGGAGAGCGATGAAACAAACAGTTTTCCAGCCCGCGGCCGGTTTTTTCTAATCGTCATCCCGGGCGCCGCCGCGCGAACACGACCCCCGGTCATTTATCAATCGTCATCCTCCATTAAAGCAATGCCCAATCTTTTCCCATATTTTCTGGGTTTTTGTCTTCCCCCCCACTTCCCATATTTTCCCATACTTTCTAGGGAATCGACGATTCATGGTGTCTGTGTGTTTTTTTTCTCTCCTGAAAATTCTTCTTTGGCGCCTTCTGTACGGACAACATCGGGTAAGTGCACCTCTCCAGGGCCTTCCAGGAGACCGCAGGTCCAGGCATAGTCGGGCGCCGCGGCAGCTCAAGAGCGTTCCAGGGCGCTCGGAGACGCACTTGTGCGATGCATCTGCGTTCTGCCACGGTGGTGGAAACACAACTGGCTGGCTTCGCATGCGGAACATGCGAAGGCAACTTGCTGGATACAGTAAGCACATCACTACGGTAAGCAATCGTGCACAAGAAATCTAAGACCACGCTTGTCGCCGAGCCCTGAGCTTCCTGAGGTGCCCCAGCGTCTTGAAGACCCCAGGGCCATCGATGGATGATTACGAAGCTTCTGTGCGGTACCTGCTGGCAACCCGATCTTCCCCAATCAGAGCTTGCACTGAAGGGGTCCTGGCGGATATCGAAAAATCAAGCGAACACCCCGGTCCGACTTCGTTCGCCGGCTGCTTCCCCGGGTTCCGGGCTCTGGGCTCCAGGGCTCCCGGCTGCTGGTTCCTGGGCCGATTTCGGGATCCCACGATCGAGCTCGCCATCGATCTCATTTTCGGGATCCCACGATCGAGCTCGCCATCGATATCTCATGATCGATCTCAGTGTGTCAACCCGTCCACTGATTGGGGCTTTTCTCTGGTGTTGGACGCCCGAATTATCCGGGATAACTCGGGTCCGGGGTAACTCGGGTTTGGGTTCCCGAAAAACGGACCCGAGTTAGCCCTGACCCGAGTTACCCCTGATGATTCGGGGCTCTGGACGCCCGAAATATCCGGGGTAACTCGGGTCCGGGATAACTCGGGTTCGGATTCCCGAAAAACGGACCCGAGATAGCCCTGACCCGAGTTACCCCTGATGATTCGGGGCTCTGATGGTGTGATCTTATCTGGACGTGCCCGCTCTGCGCGTGCATGCGCGAGGGGCCGGCGTGCAGCGCCACACGGGGGCCAGGCGCTGGAAAGGCATCCGACCTGGGGAGGGCGCTGGGCGCCAGGCTCGGGTCGGGCGAAAGGGGGGGAGGAGGAGGAGGAGAAGGAGGAGGAGGAGGAGGGGATGAGGAGGGGGAGGAGGGGATGAGGAGGGGGAGGAGGAGAGAGGAGGGGGAGGAGGAGGGGGAGGAGGAGGAGGCGGAGGAGGAGGAGGAGGAGAGACGGGGGGGAGGAGGAGGGGGACGAGGTATCGGGTCGGGGGGAAGGGGGGGATAGCAAAGGGGGGGTTTGAGAATCAGCTCACGTAGCTGATTTTCCCGGCGCCTCCCGGCGCCGGAGGCGGCTATGTATCGAGGAATGGGCCCCTCGGTGAGGCCGAAACCAGCTGCATGCAGCAAATTTCGTAACCCCCCCTTGCCCAATCCCCCCCTTTCGCCCGGCCCGACAGGCGCATGCGGCAGGCCGGGCCAACGGCCCAACGCTGCTCCGAGTCGGCGGGCCAAGACGAGGCCAAGACCCGGGCGTAAAGGACATCTGGGGGAGCACTGCTCGGTCGACCTAGGATCCCGCTCGACGCCCCCAGGACTCCAACTGGTGTTAGGTCGGCGGTGTCCTCCTACAGGCGGATTCTGGACGAAAACTCAAACATAGTCAAGCAAGATTCCCAAATGCTCGAAAATTGTCGAAACATCGTCCCCATACTATTTTTGACTACTTTGGGATTTTCCTTCTGTAGAGGGACAGGCCCGACTTACAACTGGTGTCGGGGGACGCCGGGGAAGAAGAGACTCCTGCTGGGACGGACAACATCGGCTACGGACAACTCGGGGACTTCCGACAGGCCGCAAGTCCAGCGTCCAGAGGGAGAGAGGGTCGGGCGCCGCGGCTGTTTTGGAAGGGGCCCAAGGACACACAAATAAAAACACAGATCCCAAGATCCCCCATCTTTCCCAAATATTTTCGGGGTTTTCGTCTTCCCCCCACTTCCCACATTTTCCCACGTTTTCCTGGGAATCGATGATGATTTGTGTCTGTGTGTCTTTTCCACTCCTGAGTTCTTCTGGAGAGCTCCGGAGCGCCCGGCAAACGCTCTGCAGCGAGGAGAACCTGCATCCTGCCACGGTGCTGCGCAGGCAGAGGGACTGCGCTGGCGAGTTGAGCAAAACGGGGCATGTTGGGCGAAATCAGCCACCATGCAGAGGGGGAGGGAGGAGGACAGGAGGTGCTTGCCCAGGAGGAGGGGGCAGCGCTCTGGGAACACACACGCGGCTGGATTCGCATGCGGAGCGCTAGCCGACCAGCCACAACTGGGGGAGCTGTGGTCCCTACCCCCCTGGGGGAACCCATCGCATCGACGATCTCTGGAGAGGGGTGTCGAAATCGATAGGTCCCCCAAGGTGGGTAAGGACCACAGCTCCCCCAGTTGTGGCTGGCCTGGCTGGCGTGCCAAGCCACACGAGGACCAGGCGCCCCGCCAGAGAATCGTGCGACTACACCCCGCGAAATGCTTAAGAAATCATGGGTTAAGAAATTCATAGTCTCAGAACTTGAGTAATAACCCAACATTCCAATTAAACTCTTAAGATTTACATTGAAACGTTAAGAATAATCGAGACGCTGGCCGAAAACTTAGGTTTTCTTAAGCATCGCCTAAGGACTACATGTGCAAGCAGCGCTCGCCCAGGCCGGCCACGCCAGGTGCACTTGGTCTCCAGTATGAGCTGCCCGACGCGGAGCGCGCTCCCGCCGACGACCGACGCCGCTAGAAAAGAAAACGCCGCGTCGCGCGAAAGATCACGACCGCAGCCCGCGACCCCACCTGGAGGTTCACAAAAAGGTGCGGTGACAGACCGTGCCGGTGACCTCGGAGTCTGAAACGACCGGACCGCACGGCCTGCCACCGCGCCGACCTGGGACCTCGCATGCCCCAGCTGCCCGAGGCATCCTCTGAGAACGACCCGAGGCCCAAAAGCCACCCCGAGGCATCCCGAGCCACCGAACGGTCCTCGCGCGGCCACCCCGAGTCACCCCTGACTCACCACACCAGCCCTCCTCCGAAGATGTAGCTTCGGGACCGTCACCCACGCCTCTGGCGGCCGTTCGGGACGACCTGGGCCCCCTCAGACACGCCCGCGGCGGAGGCGCAGCTGCTGGAACGCCTCCCGAGGCTGGCACACCCCCAGAGACCGACGAGAACGTCCGACGACCCCGAACCCTCACCGACTCACCACACGGTGTGGCCACCGCACCACCTGCTGGCCATCGCTCGGACGTCCATTCCCTGTGTTTTTTTTCGGTTTCGTGCGTGGTGTTTTCGCCAAATGATCAAGGATGCTCCTCGATGGTCCCCGCCGAAGGAAAAATGCACACGTCCGAGCGATGCCAAGTCTGGTGGCCCCCGGCCCACCTCTGCGCGGGAGCTCTCGAGCCGGGACCGATCCGCCAGGGCCCCGCACAGGCAGGCAGCGGTGCCGCGGCGGGATGGTGGCGCCCGCTCGGCGCCCGCGCCGGCGACGACGGCACGGACGCCGAGGGCGGCTGCGGCGATGACGAAGAAGCCGATGCCGCCGACGACGCCGGGACCGAGGCCGACGAGGACGGCGTCGACGCCGACGCCGGCGCCGCCGCCGCCGACGACGACCACGCCACGCCGGCGAGGACGGCGACGCTTGCGCTGTCGACGGCGACGACGACGACCACCACATGTCAAGCGAAGGGCAAGCGCCCGTCGTGTCGCTCTGCAGGGCTCGCCGACGTGGGGGGCCGATGGGCATTTGCGCGCCGATCCTGGGACCCAGGTGGGGCCTTCGGGCAGGTGTACGGGTGGCCACCCGCGCAGGACGAGAAGCAGGAGCAGGAAGGGGAGGGAGGAGAAGAGGAGAAAGGGAGGAGGAGGAGGAGGTGGAGGAGGAGAAGGAAGAGGAGAGAGGAGAGAGAGCGAGAGAGAGAGAGAGGCAGTGAGAAGGGAGAGAGGAGGGAATAAGGGAGGGAGGTATGGCGGGAGGGAGGATGGATGGAGGGATGATGATGGTAATGATAATGATAATGAGGATGAGGACGATGATGGTGATGGTGATGATGCTGTTGATGCTGATAAGGATGCGAGGATTAGGAGGATGAGGATGCTGATGACGATTATAACGCTGATGCTGATGATGCTAATGGGAATGGTACTGACAATGCTCATGATACTTGTAGTGCTGATGACGGTGATGCTGATGATGGTGATGATGATGACGATTTTGAAGATGATGCCGATGATGACGACGATGATAATGATGATGATGATGATGATGATGATGATGATGATGCTGATGATGCTGATGATGATGCTGATGCTGATGCTGCTGATGATGATGATGATGATGATGATGGGAATGGTACTGACAATGACACTTTTCATGATACTTATAATGCTGATGCCGGTGATGATGATGATGATGATGATGATGATGATGATGATGATGATGATGATGATGACGGTGATGATGATGACGATTCCGATGATGATGACGACGATGATGATGACGATGATGATGCTGATGATGATGATGATGATGATGATGATGATGATGATGATGATGATGATGATGATGAGGTCGAGGAGCAGGAGGAGGAGGAAGAGGAAGAGGACGAATATGAGGGTGATTCTATCCCCTTTGCGTCCGGGAGCCCGAGGCGGACGCGGACTCGCCCCGCACAGGGCCCTTCGGCGAGAAGGGGTTGAAGCCCCAGTCCCGTACTCGCCAACGCTGCTCGACGCCCCCCGGGAGCTTGTGAGTGACCTTGTGGCACCCCTCCTCCTCCTCCTTCTCCTCCTCCTCCTCCTCCTCCTCCTCCTCCCTTCATCCTCCAGTTCCCCCTCGCCCTCCTCCCCCTGATCCTCATCTCCATCCTCATGTTCATGCTTATCCTTATCCCAATGCTCCTCCTCCTTGCCATGCTAACCACCACCATCACCACCGCCACCAGCATCAGCGTCAGCGTCAGCATCAGCATCATCATCATCATTATCATCATCAGCATCCTCATCCTCCTAATCATCACATCAACAGCAGCATCAACATCAGCATCATCACCATCACCATCACCATCAACATGAGCATCATCATCATTATCACCATTGTCATCCTCATCCTCATCAGCATCACCACCACGACCATCACCAACGTTCATCTTGAACCAGCAGCGTCATCATCATCCTCATCCTCATCGTCATCAACTGCAATATCATCGTCACCACCATCGCCGCCAGTACCCCGCATCACCATCGTAATCACGATAACAACAACCAGAAGCAACATCATCATCGTCGTCGTCGTCGTCATCATTATCATCATCATTGTCATCATCCCCATCATCATCCTCATATTAATCACGTCGACATCCTTCTTCTCCTCCTTCTCCTTTTCGTCCTCCGCCTACTCACTTTTCCTCTCCCCCTCCCCCTCCCCTTCCCCTTCCCCCTCTCCCCTCCGCCTCCATTCCTTTTCCTTATAAGCAACTCCTCCCTGTCGCAACCCCAGACGTGTCAGTAGGGCGGGCCGAGCGTTTCGCCAGATACTTCCTCACCATTTGTTTATCTCGAAACTTGAATTTCACATCAGTCTTTTTAAACAGGAGAATGGGTCTTTTCAAAATGTGGCTCTCGCCTTGGCGCCGCGCACATACGTAATAAAGGTTTGCAGCAACTTCCCAGATCGAGGATTGGCCGTTATCAGAACGTGGCTCTCGCTTTAGCGCCGCGCACATTCGTGTACAAGGTTGGGAGAGCTTCACGGAGGGAGGGCGGGCCGTTTCACAATGCGGCTCTCGCTGCAGCGCCGCGAACCTCTGTCTTTACGAATTCAAGAGCTTCAAGGCTGGAGGGCGGCTCCTTTCCGAAATGTTGGTCTCGCCCCGGCCCCACGCATCTTCGTCTCACACACACTCGGTCGTTTTAGGGGCTCGTGCGGCTGAAAGCCCAACGGTGCTCTGGCACGGTGTAGGACTCTCGGCACACGACCGCCACGCCGATTTCCAGGGCTCACAATCCCCAGCAGTGGTGCTCTGGCAGGACCTGAGATTGTTAGGAGTTCGCGCTCACGTCTTCTTGGGGGGAAGCGGGAAGGGTGAAGGGGGCCCTGGGACACACAAAGAAATACACACAAATACAAGGACTCCCCCATACTTTCCCATATTTTCTGGGGTTTTGCCTTCCCCCCCACTCCGCATATCTTCCTGTATTTTCTGGGGCATCGACAATTCATGGTGTCTGTGTGTTTTTTCTCTCCTCCTGCACAGGGGGGAGCCACGGCCCGCGCCCGTAGACAAGCCGCCGGGCCCGCGCGCACGCCCCGCGGCCCACACCGGGCGCGCCGGCGCGCCATGCCCCCGCCGCGGCAGCCGCGCCCGGGCCATGGCGCGCCGCCGCGCGGGCCGGCGCCGCGCCTGGGCCCGCCGCGCGGGCCGACGCCGCGGCACCACCAGACCAGGAACGGCGAGGCGGCCTGGCTCACGAAGGGCGACTTTGACGGCTGCCGAAGGGCCCGAAGCCGAGAGGGGTGGCCTCGGGTCTGGTTTTTTTTTGGGGGGGGGGGCCCACATCTATAGCGACACCGACCTGGTCCAACAGCACCTCCTCGCAGCCTCCGGCAGCAGGCCCCGGCCGCGGCCGCGCCGGCCTGCGCAGCGACGCCGCCGGCCCGCGGCGGGAGCGCCCGCGTCTGCTGCCGGCGCCTCCGAAGGCCAGCGCCGCCGTGCCCCCCGCACCGCCTGCGGCGGCCCCAGCAGCGGGCTCAACGATCCCTGGCGCGGCGCGCACGAGCCGCCTGGCGGCCCCTGGCGGACTTGCAGCGCCGCACAGGGGCGCGAGCCGTGGCTCCAGGGCCGGGACCGAGCCGAGCGGACCAGCGACAAGGACGCCCTGATCGACCTCGTGGTCATCCTGGCGGTGGTGCTGTCGCGCACCGAGGGGACGGTGAAGCAGAAGCTGTTCGCCGTCAGGTACGCCCACCTGATCGTCGGGGACGGCGACCCGCTCGTGCACCGCGGGCGGCTGTGGACGACCCTGGCCGGCCTGAAAAAGGCTCCAGGGCCCCAGCAGCAGGCGCAAGAGGCCGGTCACCCCGCGGATGCTGCTGTGGCTGAAGCAGCAAATCCACCAAGACGCGGGCCTCAGTCCAGCCGACGCCGCCACGCTGTACGCCGCGATCCTCATCGCTTTCTTCTTCCTCCTGCGGGCGTCGGAGTACCTGGTGACGGACAAGTCCTGGTCCGTCGAAAGGGTGGTCCACGGCGAGGACGTAGAGGCGAGATCCGAGGGCGAACGCACCGGCCAGTTCGCCCGAGCAGACGAGTGCGTCCTGCACATCAAGGGCTCGAAGACGGACCAGTACAACGTGGGGATGGTGCGCAACCAGTACGCCACCCACTCAGCGCTGTGTCCTGTCGAGGCCCTGGCGGCCATGCAGGCACAGCACCCGCAGCGCTTCGACCACTGCGCGGAGGCGCGGCTGCCCCTCTTCCGGTGGGCTTCGGGCGCCCCGGTGAAGCGCGAGGAGGTGCAGCACTTTCTCACGCTGGCAGGCCTAGCGGCAGGCCTCAGGCGAGAGGAGATCGGCTCCCACTCCCTGAGGATCGGCGGGGCCACGGCGATGTACCATGTCACGGACGATCTCTCCAAGGTCCAGAGGTACGGGAGATGGGCGTCGGACTCGTTCCACGCCTACCTCTGGGAGTCACACGAGCCGCAGCGTGATGTAGCGAGGCGCATGGCCAACGACCGCTCGGAGCTGACGACACCCACGGCGAAGCCTCAGGAGGGAACCGCCGGCGGTAGCGCCAAGCGAGCTTCCCCCGGAGGCTTTCCAGTTCTCGGAGCCGCAGCCGCGGCTGCGGCCACGCTGCATGGGGCAGGCGGCGGCGACCGGCCAGGAGTTGGCGACGGTGAAGGAGGACCAGGGGCACGTCAGCGTGCGCCTGACTGAGGACAGGGGGGACGTCACTATTACGATCCCCATGGAGGTCATGGTGAAGCTCATCGTCTCCCTGGTGGTGATGCTGGCCACGGCTTTGGCAATGGCCTGGCACTGCTGGTGCAGCCCGAGGCAGGACCGCCGGCCCCAGGGCTCGCGCGGAATGCCGGAGGAAGTGGTGGAGGATCATCGGAGGCCGCCCAGGAAGCCCAATAGGTGATCTGCTGCGACGCGGGGGTCCAGGGGCCGGTGCACTACAACGGCACCCGCTACCTCCCCAAGAGCCAGGGCTTCCAGCGCGGAGATGAGGTCACGCGAGAGGTGGCCGCCAGGCCGCACCGCGGCTGACCGGCGACGCCGCCGGCCGAGGGCCTGGCGAGCGAGACAGGTGGAGAGAGAGGCCTCCGCCGCCGGCCTCGGCCGGGCGCGCGGAGCCCGCGCCGGCGCTCTGCGCCCGGCGCGGCGTTGCAAGCGCCCGGCGCGGCGTTTCAAGCGCCCGCGGGCAGCGGTGCGCTCGCGGGTGGCGGGGCGCTCGCGGGCGGCGGCGGCTGGGCGCCCGAGGGCAGCTGGCGCCGCGCTGGAGCCCGCAGCCAGCCAGGCCCGTATGGGTTTTCCCACGGCAGGCCTGACGCAGCATTCGCAGCTGCAGTGCCGTCGTGATGGGGGCGGCGGTGCAGGCCGAGGGGCGGCCGGCGGCACGCACAGTGCACGCCGCCTGGCCGCGACCCGCGCGGGTGCCGGCAGGCGCCGGCGCGCGCAGAGCCCCCGGGAGCGCCGGCGGCCTGCCGCCGCAGGCTGCCCTGCGCCCCCGGACCACAGAAGGGGGTGCGCCGGCAGCGGCCGCTGCCAGGCGCGCCCAGGAGGTGGCGGCAGAGCCCGCTGGCGCGTGGCGGGAGGTGTGGAGGGTGCGCACACGCAGCGCCAACACCATCATCTGAGTCACCATCCTTTTCTCTCCTCGACCTCCTCCGGCACAGGTTCGAGGAGCCTTTTCGGTAGTGCTGTTACTGCTGCTAGGGATAGCTTAGTTGTTTGGTCTACACGCTGGGCTCTCCCTGACCCCAGGAATGCGGGGGCCCGTTTTCCTCTTGTCCCTGCTCCTGCCTCTGCCCGCTCCTCTCTCGCTTCCCCCGCTGGGGCTCCAGCCTTTCTGGGCCAAGCTGGCCCACCCCGGAGGCCCCGTACATAGGCCTCTCCCACGCGTTGGCCTTTGTGAGGCCCTCGGCCCGCGGTCGAAGTGCCGCGGGCGGCAGAGCCCGCTGGCGCGTGGCGGAGGGTGTGGAGCGTGCGCACACGCAGCGCCAACATCATCATCTGAGTCACCTCAAGGGGCCCCAGGACACACAAATGAGTACACACAAACAAACATATTCCCCATACTTTTCCATACTTTCTGGGCTTTTGTCTTCCCGCCCACTTCCCACATTTTCCCATTTCCTGGGAGTCGACGACGAATTGTGTCTGTGTGTTTTTTTCCCTCCTGGATCCTTTTCTCTCCTCGACCTCCTTCGGCACAGGTTCGAGGAGCCTTTTCGGTAGTGCTGTTACTGCCGTTAGGGATAGCCGCGCACCCCTCCGCCTCCTCCCCTGCGCTGCCTCGTGCTCCGAGAGGGTGATGGACCCGGCAGACCCGCCCTTGGCGTCGTACAGCAGCTTCCCGGCCTCCGCGGCGGGCCAGGCGTTCCGCCCTATTCGCAGGACGCCCGGCGACATGATCTTGCCCGAGCACGCCTCGTACTGCGAGCGGAGCTCCTTTGGAAAGAGGGGGAGGGAAGGGGGAATGAGGAGGAGGAGGACGAGGAGGAGGAGCAGGAGGAAGAGGAGGAGGAGGAGGAGGAGGAGGAGGAGGAGGAGGAGGAGGAGGAGGAGGAGGAGGAGGAAGGGGGAGGCCGTCGCCATCGTCGCCGTCGCCGTCGCCGCAACCGCCGACGACGGCGACGGCGCTGATCTCCTTGTGCACGGCCTTGGAGCCCTCCAGGGCCTCCAGCTGCTTCAGGGAGCCGCAGCAGGTCCTCGAAACCAGGCCGTTGCCTAACCTGTGGATCGAGACAAACCCTCGAAAGTCTCAATGCTACCCATCATCGTCGTCGTCGTCGACCTCGTCAGCGTCGTCGTCGTCGTCGTCGTCGTCGTCGTCGTCGTCGTCCTCGTCGTCGTCGTCGTTGTCGTCCCCCTTGTCGTCCGTCGTCGTCGTCGTCGTCGTCGTCGTCGTCGTCGCCGCCCGCCGTCGTCGTCGTCGTCGTCGTCGTCGTCGTCGTCGTCGTCGTCGTCGTCGTCGTCGTCGTCGTCGTCGTCGTCGTCGTCCGTCGTCGTCCGTCGTCGTTTCCGTCGTCGGTCGTCCGTCGTCGTCGTCGCCGTCGTCGTCGTCGTCGTCGTCGTCGTCGTCGTCGTCGTCGTCGTCGTCGTCGTCGTCCGCAGGCGGCGACAGGCCGGCGCGCCTGTGGCGCCACCGCCCTGCCCCTCAGCGGTGGCCGCGAGAAGCGCCGTCATCGTTCTCGTTGTCACCGCTGTCGCTGTGGTCGTGTTGCTCGCTGTGGCCACTGTCGTTGCCATCGCTGTCGTTGGGATCGTTGCGCTCGTTGCCGTTGCTCTCGTTGTCGCTGCTCTCGCTGTCGTCGTTGTCACCGTTGTCGCTTTTGTCGCTGTCATCATGATCTTTGATCGTTGTTCTCGCTGTCTGGTCGCCCTGGCGGTCTGCCGAGACGAGGCCCCTCGGGCACCAGGAAGCGCACGAGGTGATGTTCGCCCCTCCCGCGCGGCGCCGGCCGGCTCCGACGGACGAGGAGCTCGAAAAAGACCCGCGGCGGTGGCGCGGGAGCGGCGCCGGCGGAAGGGCAGGGCGCCGGGAGGCTGCGCACGTCAGCCGTGCACCTGCCCCTGATGTAGGGCGCGGCACGGGCGGCGCCGCGCGAGGCCGCAGGCAGCCAGCGAGAGCGCGCGCGAGGGCGGTGCGCGCGTGCTGGTGCGCTGCCCGCGTCGCAGGCGCTTCCGTAGAGGCCCCGACCACGGCAGGGGGATCTTCGAGGTCCAGGGGGCAAGGAGCGAACGTATGTCAGAAAGAGGTCGGCGTCCTTTCGCTCGGCTCTGCCGTGCGCTTCGATGGCCGACCGGCTGTGCGCTTTTCCTTTTGCAAGCTGGTGGGGGCGCTGAGCCCCCAGCAGCTTGGAGAGGTCCGGCGTAGGAGTGCGCCGCAGCTTCCGCTTACGTAGTGGCTGCTGCCCCCGGAGGCCCGTGCCCCAGGCTTGGGCTTGTGCACGCGTGGTCTCTTGTAGAGCAGGCGCAGCACGGACTCCGCATTGGTGCGGTTGGGCGGGAGGCCTGGGACGCAGACGTCCTAGGGGGGCTCGATCGTCGCGAGAGGCAGCGTCTGCAAAGAGAGAGAGTTTGGCCTCGTCTGCTCCAGCGTGTGACGAGGCCGTCTAGCCAAATCAACCCAAGATCAGTCCTCGCCTCCGTTTTTCAGCCTGCCCAGAGCGATGGAGTAGACGACCTTATTCCGTCCTCCCCGTCCTCCAGTATACGCAGAAAGCATCTATACACCACCACCGTGCCAGGCCAGGGCCATCCTGGGCCCTGGGATGGTGTATACGCCCTCCTGGCCGAGCCAGGAGGGTCTATACACCATCCTGGGGCCCAGGATGGCCCTGGCCTGGCACGGTGGTGGTGTATAGATGCCTTCGTCCTCCAGTACTCCGGATGGCATGATAATCGCCCCCCCTGGGGTTCGAGGGGGGCGTGCCGTCGGGGCGGGACGGGATTGGGGGGGGACGGCAGTCTTGAAGCTCGAGGAGTTCCTGGGCCAGGTGTGGGGTGGGGGGGAGAATTTGGACGCGCGTCGAGGGGCGGTAGGGGGGGGATGGGGACGCTCCGTCGGAGGGTTAGTCCCCCCGAGGAGGAGGAGGAGGAGGAGGAGGAGGAGGAGGAGGAGGAGGAGGAGGAGGAGGAGGAGGAGGAGGACGTCCCATCTCCGCTTCTCGGGGGAGCTGCTGCCGGAGCGACGGGCCCTCCGCACGCCCGGGGCGCTGCAGCACCTCCGAGCGCTCGGCGAGGGGCAGGGAGCGCCCGTGGCCACGCGAAGGTGGCCCTGCGAGTTTTTTTTTGTTTATATATATATATATATATATATATATATTATATTTTTGTTATTAAGGTGGCCCTGCGAGGTTGAATCTGCTGAGACGCTCTGGAGCCCGCGCGCAGCGCATCGTCGGGCCTGCAGTGGGCGCTGGAAGGATCGCGTGCAGCATCGATCTCCGACAGTCGGGGGTGCGCAAGCACGGATCCGCGATCCCTGGACTCTCGGCGCGCGGTCGCCAACTTCCGTGGGTCGGGGTTGGTGCCCTACATCAGCATGTGGCCGGTGCCGCCCCGCTCGGCGGCGGAAATCCGCGACTCCACATGGAAGCGGGACCCGTCGCTAATCCACGCCCCCTTGATCCATGTTTGCGATCGCCTGAGAGACGATTTGGAGCCAGCGCGCAGCGCATTGTCGAGTCTGCAGTTGGCGTTAGCAGGATCGCGTGCAAAATCAATCTCGTCGTCGTCGTCGTCGTCGTCGTCGTCGTCGTCCGTCGTCGTCGTCGTCGTCGTCCGTCGTCGTCGTCGTCGTCGCCGTCGTCGTCGTCGTCGTCGTCGTCGCCGTCCTCGTCGTCCTCGTCGTCGTCGTCGTCGTCGTCGTCGTCGTCGTCGTCGTCGTCGTCGTCCCCGTGAAGCCCCTTCCGTGCGTGCTGTCCCCCTGCTGGGGCTTCTTCGGCACACGCTGCCCCCCTGGACGGGGGGCAGCCGCATCGCACGCCATCTGTCCAGCGCCAACCGTACCATCCTCCTCCTCCTCCGCCTCCGCCTACTTCTCCTCCTTCTCCCCCTCCTCCTCGTTTTCCTCGTCCTCCTCGTCCTCCTCCTCCTCCTCTGCCTCCTCCTCCTCCTCCGCCTCCGTCTCCTCCTCCTCCTCCCTCCTCCTCCTCCTCCTCCTCCTCCTCCTGGTCCTCCTCCTCCTCCTCCTCCTCCTCGTCCCTCCCCCTCCTCCTCCACCTCCTCCTCCTCCTCCTGCTCCTCCTCCTCACCGAACGCACGTGGGAGTGGATGGCCTGCAGCCCCGGCCGACGGTTCTGGCCCCGCCGAGCCTGGGGCCGATGATGCGGACGAAGCGGTCGCCGCAGAACAGCCAGTAGCCCGCCCTGGCCCCACGAGGAGAGGGGGCCCCTGGACGAGACAGAGGCCGTCTGGCCAAGAGGGGAAGGATGGGGCACGAGGAGGTAGGAGGAGGAGGAGGAGGAGGAGGAGGAGGAGGAGGAGGAGGAGGAGGAGGAGGAGGAGGAGGAGGAGGAGAAGGATCACTGACCAAATCGCCAGGTCTGCTTGGGTTGCACCCTAACTCGCAGCCTGTTAGTAGGGGTTGCTAGCGAGGGCTCGCCCTGGTTAGTAGCCCGCACAAAGACGAATAGGCTGCCCAGGTTAGGGGTAGCACGCGGGGAGGGCTGCCAATGCATACCATCGCATGCCAATGGACGCCAACGCATGCCCATTCATGCCAACGCATGCCAATGCACGCCGATACATGCCACTGCATGCCACTGCATGCCAGCGCATGCCAGTGAATGCCAACGCATGCCAATGCCTGCCAACGCATGCCAATGCATCCCCATGCATGCCAACGCATGCCAACGCACGCCAATGCATCCCAACGAATGCCAACGCATGCCAATGCATGCGAATGTATGCGAATGCATGCCAACGCACGCCAATGCATACCAATGCATGCCAATGAATGCAAATGCATGCCAACGCATGCCAACGCATGCTAACGCATACCAGCGCATGCCAACGCATGCCAACGCACGCACATGCATGCCAACGCATGCCATAGCATGCCAACGCATGCCAATGCATGCCAATGCATGCCGCTGCATGCCAATGCATGCCAACGCATGCCAACAAATGCCAATGCATGCCAATGCATGCCAATGCATGCCAATGCATGCCATCGCACGCCAAAGCATGCCAATGCATGTCAATGCATGTCAGGGCATGCAAACGCATGCCAACGCATGCCACTGCATGCCAAAGCATGCCAACGCACGCCAATGCACGCCAACGCATGCCAACGATGCATGCCAACGCATGCCAACGCATGCCAATGCACGCGAATGCATGCAAATGCATGCCAGTGCATGCCAACGCATGCCAATGCATGTCGACGCATTCCAACGAATGCCAACGCATACCACTGCATGCCAATGCATGTCAACGCATGCCAATGCATGCCAACGCATGCCACTGCATGCCAATGCATGCCAATGCATGCCAACGCATGCCAATGCATGCCAACGCATGCCAATGCATGCAAACGCATGCCAAGGTGAGGGTAGCGCGTGCGGAGAAAAGAGTTGAGTACCCAGGTTATGGGTAGTACACGGGGAGGGCATTGGTAGCATGTGGTAGCATTTGGAGCATTTTGAAGGGCCAATGCCCCAGCATGAGGGGGTCAACGCATGAGGGGCCAGCCAAAACCCCAGCATGGGGGGTCAGGGTATGAGGGGGTGAAGCCCTGGCATGAGGGGTCAACGCATGAAGGGCCAATGCCCCAGCATGAGGGGGCAAACGCATGAGGGGCCAGCCAAGGCCCCAGCATGAGGGGGCAGGGCATGAGGGACCAAGGCCCCAGCATGGTGCGTCGAGGCATGAAGGGCCAATGCCCAAGCATGACGGGGGTCAACGCATGAGGGGCCAGGCAAGGCCCCACCCAGCATGAGGGATCAGGGCATGAGGGGCCGAAGCCCTGGCATGAGGGGGTCAACGCATGAGGGGCCAGCCAAGGCCCCAACATGAGGGGTCAGGGCATGAGGGGCCGAAGCCCCGGCATGGGGGGTCAACGCATGCAGGGCCAATGCCCCAGCATGAGGTCAACGCACGAGGACCAATGCCCCAGCATGGGGGGGTCAACGCATGAGGGGCGTGCTAAGGCCCCAGCATGAGGGATCAGGGCATGAGGGGCCGAAACCCCAGCAGGAGGGGTCAACGCCTGAAGGGCCAATGCCCCAGCATGAGGGGGTCAACGCATGAGGGGCCAGCCAAGGCCCCAGCGTGAGAGGTCAGGGCATGAGGGGCCGAAGCCCCGACGCATGAAGGATCAACGCCTGAAGGGCCGATGCCCCAGCATGAGGGGGCAAACGCATGAGGGGCCAGCCAAGGCCCCAGCATGATGGGCGAGGGCATCAGGGGCCGAAGTCCTGGCATGAGGGGTCAACGCATGAAGGGCCAATGCCCCAGCATGACGGGGGTCAGCGCATGAGGGGCCAGGCAAGGCCCCAACATGAGGGGTCAGGGCATGAGGGGCCGAAGCCCTGGCATGAGGGGTCAACGCATGAAGGGCCAATGCCCCAGCATGAGGGGGTCAACGCATGAGGGGCCAGCCAAGGCGCCAGCATGAGGGGTCAGGGCATGAGGGGCCGAAGCCCCTGCCATGAGGGGTCAACGACTTAAGGGCCAATGCCCCAGCATGAGGGGGTCAACGCATGAGGGGCCAGCCAAGGCCCCAACATGAGGGGTCAGGGCAGAAGGGGCCGAAGCCCCGGCATGAGGGGTCAACGCCTGAAGGGCTAATGCCCCACCATGAGGGGGTCAACGCATGAGGGGCCAGCCAAGGCCCCGGCATGAGGGGTCAGGGCATGAGGGGCCGAAGACCCTGCATAAGAGGTCAACGCATGAAGGGCCAATGCCCCAGCACGAGGGGGTCATCGCCTGAGGGGGCCAGCCAAGGTCCCAGCATGAGGTGTCAGCACATGAGGGACCGAAGCTCCGACGCATGAAGGGCCAATGCCCCAGCATGTCGGGGTCAACGCATGAGGGGCCAGCCAAGGCCCCAGCATGAGGGGTCGACGCGTGAGGGACCAAGGCCCCAGCATGGTGTGTCGAGGCATGAAGGGCGCAAACCCCAACATGAGGGGTAAGAGCATGAGGGAACGAAGCCCTTGCATGAGGGGTCAACGCATGAACACCATGCCTGGTGTTGGCAAGACTTTCCTCTTCAATAATGCAAGACTGGGGAAGGCCCACCCCCACACAGCCGTATCAAGGCGCTGCCCTGTGGAGGTAATACACCTCGTGCGAATGTCAAATAATAACTTGATTCGAAAGGCAGGGATGGATGAGCCCGGAAACGATGTCCAGCCTCCTGAGATGTCGAAGAAGCATCTGCTCGCTCGAGATGGCGATTTTCAAGCGGGGTTGGAGGACCCCCATTTGAAACCGGATTGCCTGTGTCGCCCCGGTGGCGTAACTCCAGAGGGCTCGGGTGAGGTGCTCTTCGGAGATCGATGGTCTCCTTTCAGGCGCCCCGTGCGTCCTCACCCGACTACCCAACAGGAGTCCTGCGCACCTTTGACACGAGGAGGGAGGAGGAGGAGGAGGAGGAGGAGGAGGAGGAGGAGGGGGAGGAGGAGGAGGAGGAGGAGGAGGAGGAGGAGGAGGAGGAGGAGGAGGAGGAGGAGGAGGATTGGGTTGGGTTGGGTTGGGTTGGGTTGGGTTGGGTTGGGTTGGGTTGGATTGGATTGGATTGGATTGGATTGCGTTGGACACTTCGAGAGCAAGGCTGGGCTTTCCAGCAACGAAGGTTAGTAGGAAGACCCTGCGCCGCTCAGCGGCACAGGGCTCCCCGCCAACCAACATGCCAGAAAGAACAGCCTACAGAGAGCAACCACGACGACTCCGATCCCAACTCAAAGCTGGTCTTCGCCAGCTCCAGTGCCTGTCAGCCCGGCTTTGCCTCCAAGTCTGGAGGTGGGGGCGCAGGCGGCTTTAAAATCACACAACGTCTCGTCGACCTCATCTCTTCACCTCCGAACCTCCACCACCCCATCTCCGACGCCAGATCTACGAGGGAGGGGAATGAGGGAAGGCGGCAAGAAGGAAGAGGAAGACTAAGCAGGAGCAGCGCGCTCGACCCTCAGGGGGAGAATCGCGCCCTGAGCTGCTGCAGGCGCTGCGCGGCCTCGCACTCACTGCACGCGCGCGCGCCGAAGCGCCGGGCCCTCACGCAAGCCCGGCACCCTGGGACAGGGCCGCCACGGCCATCGTCCTCGCTTCGGGCCGGACCGGACTCGATAGCGGCTGCGGGCCCATCGGGAGCTCCTTCAGCACGAGCTTGGGCAAGACCCGCAATATGCTCTGCACGACTACGGCCATGTGCAGGAAGAGGCTGCGAACGCGCTCCGTCAGCAGCACTGTCACCAGCAACGTCTTCACCAAGAGGTTGTTCTCCAGACGGTCCGCCACGAACCTCGATAGGAGGAGCGGCACCAGTAGATCCGACCGAAGCAAGAGGAGCAACACCAGGATGAGGAGCACGTGCACCGTCGTCCACGGCTCGATGAACATTTCCCCGGTGCAAGTGTTCAGCACGTCGCGCGTCCTCTGCATGAAGGGCACGCGCAAGGGCGGCCCCCAGATGCGTCGGGTGGCAGCCTCGATGCCGAAGCGCATCGAATCCACGAAGCAGAAGCTGCACCGCCCTGACCTGTGCGCGAGCGGCCTGAGCGCGTCGCTCAGCAGCTGTGCGCCGTGGCCGGGCCGTCCGCCACGGCGGGTTCCGCTCCATGGCAGCCCCGCGGGAGGAGGGAGGCGCGGGAGAAAGGGAGGGCGAGGGGGGCAGGCGGCGCGGGGGCGCCCGTGGCGCTGGCTCACAAGGCCCGGGGAAGGGCCTGGGCCGAGCTGGCGCTAGGAGGAGGAGGAGGAGGAGAAGGAGGAGGAGGAGGAGGAGGAGGAGGACGACGAGGAGGAGGAGGTGGAGGAAAAGGAAGGTTTGTCATGAGACCGGGTGATGGAGGAGCGGAGGGCGAGGAGGAGGAGGAGGAGGAGGAGGAGGAGGAGAAGGAGGCGAGGGAGAGGGGAGGGCGCGAGGGAAGACATGGGGAATCTAGCGAGAATCATGGGCGGAGGAAAGAGCGGGAAGGTGGTAGAGAGACGGGAGAGATGCGGAAGCAACACAGGATGTCGAGGGGAAATGAGGCAGGAGGGAGAGGAGAAAGATGCGTAGTAGGAGGGGGAAGAGGAGGAGGGGGAATATGAGGAGGATGAGGAGGATGAGGGGGCGGAGGAGGAGCAGGAGGAGGGAGGAGAAGGACGAGGAGGAGGAGGACGAGAAGGAGGAGGAGGAGGACGAGGAGGAGAGGAGGGATGGACGATGGAGATAGAGGAGAAGGACGGTTTGTCATGAGGACGGATGATGGTGGAGGAGGAGGGCGAGGAGGAGGAGGAGGAGACGAGGGAGCGGGGAGGGCGGGAGGGAAGATAGGGATAATGTAGAGAGAATGATGGGGGAGGGAGGAGCGGGAAGGAGGGAGAGAAAGGAAGGAGGCATGAGAAAACAAACAAGGTATAAGGAGGGAGATTGAGGCCGGAGGCAGAGGAGTAATATATGTAGGAGGAACAGTGGGGGGAGGAGGACAAGAGGGATACATGGCGGATGTAGAGGAGACGGAGGGTTTCGAAGGAGGACGGATGATGGAGGAGGATAAAGAAGCGAGGGACGCCCAGGGCCCTAAACCAGGCCTTGGCTCCGACGCCCTCGGGGGCATCTCGGATACGAGCTCCAGGGCGGTGATGGGCCCGCTCTTCAGCTTCGTCCACACCTCGATGTATTCCTCGCCAGGAATAGAGGAGGAGGAGGAGGAGGAGGAGGAGGAGGAGGAGGAGGAGGAGGAGGAGGAGGAGGAGGAGGAGGAGGAGGAGGAGGAGGAGAAAGGGTCGAGGAGGAAGAAAAGGATCGAAGGGGAAGATGAGGATCGAAGAGGACGAGGATAATCGAAGAGGACGAGGAGGAGGGAGAGGAAGAGGAGGGGTGAGAAGGAGAAGGATGAGGAGGAAGAGGAGGAGGAGGGTGAGGAGGAGGGGGAGGAGGAGAAAGGGTCGAGGAGGAAGAGAAGGATCTAAGGGGACGATGAGGATCGAAGAGGACGAGGATAATCGAAGAGGACGAGGAGGAGGGAGAGGAAGAGGAGGAAGGTGGGAAGGAGGATGAGGAGGACGAGGAGGAGGAGGGTGAGGAGGAGGAGGAGGAGGAGGAGGAGGAGGAGGAGGAGGAGTAGGAGGAGGAGGAGGAGGAGGAGGATTAGGAGGAGGCGGAGAGTCAGGAATCAGGAGGAGGAGGAGGAGGGGGGGAGGAGGAAAGAGAGGAGGAGAAGCCATATATATAGAGGATAGCACGGTTTTCGGTAGGTGTGTGCTTTCCCTATCTGGAAGCCTCCGGATGCCTCCCTTCAGGTCTCCCAAGGTCCCCGGCCCCCCGGGAGGCGTCGAGATCCCAGGAAAATCCCAACCGCCTGCGCACCTCGAGACCTGCATGGTGATGATGATTGTATGGACTTCTCGATTTGTACGTGCCATCGTTCTAATGTTAACGGATGATCCCCGAAGGGAATCCTGCTCGATGATGGTGATGGTGATGGTGATGGTGATGGTGATGGTGATGGTGATGATGATGATGATGATGATGATGATGATGATGATGATGATGATGATGATGATGATGATGATGATGATGCAGATGATGATGATGATGATGATGATGATGATGATGATGATGATGATCATGATGATGATGATGATGCTGATTATCATGATGATGGTGATGGTGCTGGTGATGATGATGATGCTGATGATGACGACGTCAACCATGGTTATCGTGGTGATCATGATCAAGTTGAGGATGATGCTGACGATGATGATGATGATGACGACGATGATGATGATGCTGATGATGACGATTCTGATGATGATGATGAGGATGAGGATGATGATGATGATGATGATGATGATGATGATGATGATGATGATGATGATGATGATGATGACCACGGTGACGATGACGATGACGTTGATGATGGTGATGAGGAGGATGATTATGGTGTTGATGACGAGGATGATGCTGCTGCTGCTGCTCATGATGATGAGGATGATGATGGCCTCCGCACACTCGAGCATTTCCAGGGATGGCACGGGGCCGAGGACACCAGCATATGGATGCCATGTGCGTCGTGCTCCACCGCTAAAAGTGGGAACATTGGCGGGCGTGGCGAGGCCGGCGGCGCCGTTTTGTCTGCTGGGGCTTGGGCTTCAACCCAGTGTTCTCTTCCACAAATGTTCGACTGGCGGAGCTGACCCTTGCGGCTCCCATGACGGACGCGCTGATGCTTGGGCGCGAAGGCGGCGTACAGAGAAACATATGGCATTCTGCGACATGGAGTGGAAATGAGACTCACGGTGGAGGCCGGATTCCAACCAGGACAGTGCACGAATAGACACGTGGGCTGGGCGATCATGCTGAGCAAAGGAGCGCAGGAAAGGCACATCAGAAGAACAATGGGGCTCACCACCTGGTGCTGAAGGACGTGCACTTGCGCTGCGAATGGAGAAGGGCGTGATGGACGTAGTATTCGGAACGATGTACTTCCCAATTCAGCCGAATGAAAAGGGTAAGCTCGGAGCCTACAAGCACGGTGAAACAATGCCTTATTGCATCGTGGAAGCAAACATTGCAGGGGGTGCCACAGCAAACTCTCCCGTGCTTCTTCACGGACGCGAGCGATGGCATAAGCATTTCGACAGCTGCTGGGTCATGGCAGAGGGCGCAGACGGACGGATTGGGGATGGCGGCTGCACGAGCACGACGGAGAGGTAGAGCTGGCGAAGCTACGAGGCAGGTGCCAGATGCGCAACTCACGGCGGCCCCCGCAGACCTTCAGAGACAGCCCCGAGCCGATGTGCCTCGCGAGAGGGCGAGGACGGACGGCCGGGTGGACGCACGATCGACGGTCTCCATGTGCCACAGGGCTGCAGCCGAAGCTACAGTGGAGACCCGACCACAGGAAACCTTCCACAGAAACCCCACCCCTGAGACCCCAGGACGTCCCCTGGTTTTCGGCGTGGGAGCGTCAGGCTTTCCACGGCAAAGCCATCGAAACCCAAGACACCAAGGGCACCCTGGAGACGAGCAGGGTGTTTCTAGGCATGGGTCTCCACTGTATGTTGAAGACGCTCATCGGTTAAAAATCTGGGCCAGCTTCCTGGAAGGTTCTTAAACCAAGCCTGTGCCAATTTCTGGTGTTAGCACTGGAGGGGCGAACGTGCTAAAGGAGCTGGGTCAGCTTTCCGGCACATTGGTTGAGACTTGCTGGCCCGGCTTTTCTGGAGGAGGTTTCTTAATCAGATGCTCGACTGTACTTGGAGAGGGTCGAGAAGGTACACGTGCTGAGCAACATAGAGGCCAAGGTGCATGCGATTCAGGGCATCTCACCTCGGGACCACTTGCCGATACTGTTGGAGATGAACAACCAGAAGCATGCCAATGAGATGAACATTTCCCCAACGACCAAATGCGACACGATGGCGATGATGGACGCGGTGACCTACGGGTCGGGACAAGCCGCGTACTTCACGGACTTCGCGCACGATGGCAGAGAGTCTCTCTGCCATCGCTTCTTTCAGAGAAGCGGAGTTCCAGAGGCTGGCTGATTGTGGCATAGCAGACATTTACTTCGAGCTGCTGGAAACATCAATGATGGAGACGGCCCACAAGCACTTCAGCACGACGGCGGCAACGCGCGATCGAAGGGAACGAGCAGCCGCGCGCTGGGAGCTTCTGCGACGGAGGGCTGAACTACGAGAGGAGGGGCTCGGGCACCGGAGGAAGGCCTGAAGGAGATCGGAGACCAGCTCAAACAATTGTCCGGGGCGCCGCAGAAGATAAGGCGCGCCGAGTACAATGAGCAGAGGAGGAGGAGGAGGAGGAGGAGGAGGAGGAGGAGGAGGAGGAGGAGGAGGAGGACGAGAGGAGTACACCAACAGGGTGGAGGAGTGCCGGCAGCAGCGCCAGCCCGCGGAGGCGACGAGGTAACTCTCCCGCGGCGGCCGGGTGCAGGCTCGGAGCAACGCAGTGCGACGGGCGCGGGCTGGAAACCGACGAGTTGATGACGCAGTGGAGGCGACCAGGGCGAGAGGGAGGTGCAGGAGCAGTTGCACTACAGTGGGACGAATGGCGAGCTCGGCGTCGTGGGCTCGAGGAGGCCCCAGTGGCGACGGAGGAGCTGCAGGAGTTGGCGAATGAGGACGTGGGCAGAGTGGCGAGGTACGTGAGGAAGGCGCCGACGAGGAGAATCGTACCACCAAGCACGGCGCCACTAGAGCTCTAGGCACTGGTGCTGAACGCGCGACGTGTATACAAGAGCAGCAGCCTGCCGCCAACCTCGTCGTAGGCGGGTGGCAGGTCCTCCCGAACCTCGGCCTGGGTATCCATCGGTGCGCGGGCGACCTGAGCAAGCGCCACTCGCTGGAGGTGGGTACCACGATGAAGGGCATGGCGCAGACATTTCGGCGGTGGACAAACCTGCCTTTAGTAAACCACCCTTTAGTTAAAACGGCCTAGGACTGGAACCGACGGACCTGGACCCGCAACAATGACGGCCGCGACGCCCTCCCGCGAACCGAAAACGGCCAATTCGCCAATCGACGTGCCGGGGCAGGAGGTCCACCAACCTCCGAACATTGGGGGGGGGGGTGGACGACGCACTGGACAGGTCCTCGGGCAGGCTCAGCACGTGGCAGAGCAGGGGCAGGCAAGTGACGGGTGTGCACGTACGCTCGGGGTGCTGGGACTTCGGCCTGCAGGGGATTGCTGAAGGGCCATGGCACGGGCGGGGGGGGGGGGGGAACATGCATCCAGGGCGAGTGGCACGACGTGGCGCGCCACCTGCCCCCCCCCCCCCCCCGCGTCGCGCCGAGGTGCATGGCGGAGGACCTTGAGATCCCGAGGAGGCGCGGAGCGGCGAAGGCGGCGTTCTGCGCTATGGGGGGGGGGGGGTCTGGAGCTCGTCGGTGCCATGGAGGCGGAAGCGAGTGGTGCGCGGGGGGACGGTGACGTGTGCGCTGCTCAAAAGGATGGAATGCGTCTTTCTGGCGGACGCGCAACTCCGACGGCTTCATCCGTGTCTGGCCCGTCTTGGTCGTGTAGCGATGGCGTGGGGAGCGTCAAAGTGGAACGAGAATGACAATGTGGAGAGCATGCCCAAGGAACATATCCCCTTGTACTGGAAGCTGGCGGGCACAGGCGCGGAGCTCTTGGTACGCAGGCTGAGGTGATATCGGAGTTGGGCGCAGCGGCCTTGGCACCATGCTGAGTTACCCTCGACGCTGCTCGCAGACCTCTTAAGGGTTCAGAACACACCGCCTTGAACGGACGACGGATTATTAGAGTCGGAGCCTCCTTGGGCAAAGAGAGTGGGCACATACATGAGGCTATTAAGACGAACGAGGACGAACGAGGACGAACAAGCGGTGCTCGAGGAATTGAGAAACGTACTGGGGAAGTTGGAGGCTGACCACGACCTAGCCACGCAGTTCATTCTCATGGACTTCTCGAGGGCTAGGGCGAGCAAGCATGCGATTGCGATACCTCCACCTGGGCTCGAAGAAAGAGCTCCCCAAGCGTGGCCTGGCCGGGAGGATGGTGAGGACCTGCTTCGGGACATCTTCGTGTCCGGCGTGGAGCTGGAGGATGTCAGTCGGTGCCCGGCCAGGCTCGCGACGAGGCGCCAGCTCATTCACCGCCAGCGCAGTGCGCATGACGTTCGCAATACAAGCCACATCCTGACAAATAGTAACTCGTGTATCGTGTGTGTGCGCGTGAGAGTGAATGTTTCCACAGCAGGTAACAGCAGCGAAGCATCTCGAACGGAGCCCCCCCCCAGAGGGGACGTCGCGGCAGATGCGACGGCCGAGCTATATACGCCCCCTCGCCTTCCCAAGCGTTTCGCCCGCGGCCTGTGCACTCTCGAGAGGGGCCGGCTGGGGCGACCTCGGGGGGCGCCTCGGCTCCAGCCATCTCCCGCGTGCCAGGGCAGCAGAGCGGCCCGAACCCAGGATGGGGAGGCGCACGCTGTGCAGGACCACGCGGCGGCGAGGCCCTCGATGGCCACGGCTCGACGGGCCGGCGCTCTCTCGAGGCGTGCGTGCACGACCACCTCTCGGCCAGCGAATGCGGGGGCATGCTGGGCGCGGAGGGGCGGTCGCGGGGCAGGAGTGCGACGCGGGGAGCAGGGCGCGACGCAGCAGCACAGCGAGGAGACGGTTGACGTCACGGCGAAGGGCAGCCAACACGTCGGGTGCTTCACGAAGGCGCTGTGCTGGACGATCAAGTAGAGCAGCCCCGCGGGCAGGGCGATGACGGATGCTGCCTGCAAGCTGATGGTGATGTACTGGAAGGGGCAGGTCGAGACGAGGACGCCGAAGCAACTCGAGGGGGACTGCAATCAACTTCGGCACTGCAAGAACAAGGTAACGGAAAAGAAAGACGGCAAGTACGGAGTGCTGGCGATGACGTTCAACAAGCAGGGAGCGGGAGCCACGATCGGTTGCGGGCGTACCTGAAGGAGTGGACGGTGGGGAAGGAGCTCGTGGGCGCGCCCCCCCAGGGGCCGCTCGAGAGGGGGGCGTCCAAGTGCCTGGCGGCGATCGGATGAGGAAACGGCTTGTGATAACCGTCCAGGCCCCTGTCGGAGGAAAAGGGTCT
>CAUYUJ010015941.1:280000-304511 GCA_963575745.1 Prorocentrum cordatum
TCCTCCTCCTCCTCCTCCTGTTCCTCCTCCTGCTGCTCCTTCTCCTCCTGCTCCTCCTCCTCCTCTTCCTGCACCTCCTCCTCCTCCTCCTCCTCATCCTCCTCCTCGTCCTCCCTCCTCCTCCTGACAACGCGGGCCGGTTTGGGCATCCTCCCAGGCCCTCCTCCTCCTCCTCCTCCTCCTCCTCCCCCTCCTTCTCCTCCTTCCCCTCCTGCTCCTCCATCCCCTTTCCTTATAAATAACTTCCCCCCATCGCACCCCGAGGCTCGTTTTTAGGTCGGGTCGGGCGTTTCGCTGGACTCTCTCACCATTTACGACTCTGAAGCTTAAACAGTGACAACAGCTTCACTTATGGAGGGCGGGTGGTTTTCAAAATGTGGCTCTCGACTTGGCGCCGCGCGTGCTCTTGTTCACACATTTGCAATCGTTTCACGGATTGAAGGCGGGTGGTTTTCAAACAGCAGCTCTTGCCTTAGCGCCGCGCACATGCGCTTCAAATGTTTGCAAGAATTTCACGGATTGAGCGCGGGTCGTTTTCAACAGGTGCCTCTCGCCTCAGCGCAGCGAACATTCGTTGTTCAACATGTGCAAGAGTTGCACGAATTGAGGGCGGTTCCTTTTCAACATGTGGCTCTCGCCTTAGCGCCGCGCGCATTCGTTTTTAAACATTTCCAAGCGTTTCACGGACTCCCAGGATGAGCGTACCAGAAGTTGCGTTCTGGAAAGATTCGAAATTATGAGGGTGCAACAGTTCCGTTGGTTCGCGGTGTTGAAGTCTCAGGACTGGCGTTCTGGCACAATTCAAGATCGCCAAGGCGCAGCCGTCTGGTTGATTCGTGGAGTGGGAATCCCGAAAAAATGTTTTGGCATGCTTCAGGCTCTTCGCACGGTTTTCTTCCAACGAAGCAATTCCCTCAGTCGAAATGCGCCGGTGTAAGGGGCCTATGATAAGGGAGCTTGGAGAAAAGGTTTTATTCCAACATCGTTGATGACTTCAGGGTTTCCACTGGTCCTCCTCCTTCGCCCCCTTTTCCCTTACCCCTGCGCGGGGAGGGGTGGGGGGTGGGGGCGGGCAGGGAGGGGGCGCGTGGGCGGGGGGGGGCAGCATCAAGCGCAACCGAGGCAGCATGTGCCGGGACGGCGGCGGCGCCCTCGCAGGAGGCGCACCCAAGGCGCCCGGCTCTGGAGGGGGCGCGGCCACGGCGCGGGCTCGGGATTGGTTGCAGGCCCAGGGGGTGGTCCGCGAGAGCGTGGTTTCGAGGAGTCGCTCCCGCACCGTTGGGCTGCCAACGATCGTCACCTTGGGCTGGCGGAGCAAAACATTGTCCACATATGATTAGCAATGAAACGGCCGGCCCCTAACCTCTCGGGGGCGGACCGAAGCTAAGAGGCCCAAGACATTAGGGACAGGCGGTCCTTTCAGCAAGCCTATCTGACCAAACGGCCCAGGTCGACGATCCTCACTGCGAAAGCCAAGGCCTAATCCAGGCCACGTCTTGATTGTGTTGTTAGCAGCAGGCGTTCGGTGTCCTCGTGCAGTCTCGATGAACAGAGGCGCCCGCGGACTGGGCGGACGGCCAGGCCCCCCCGGGGCCCATTTGGACCCGTGAGGCCAAAACGTCTGGCGAGCAGCCGCGCACAGCGGCGCGGCCGCAGGGTGGGCAGCAAGTGAGAGAGAGAGATGATCGTACCAGTGAACCTATCCGTATATGCCCACCCCTTGGGGGACAGCGCCCGCACTATGAGTCGGGACGCCCCCCAGAGACGCGCGCGCCTTCAGGGCAGCGCACAGTGAGGTGAGAGGTAGAGCTATGCAGGTGTTGCCACCGGCCAGGCCTGCATCATCGTACACAGCAAGGGGCGGTTGCACCTCCTGTGCACCTCCTGCTCCGCGAACGCTCGGCCGTCATCGCGGGCAGGGGTGCCACCGCGGAAGCGGGCGCCGTCGACGTCCGAGGCAGCGGCCGCGGGGGCGCCGGCTGCGGCGGCGCCGCTGGCGGGGGCCCCGATGACGAAGACGGGCCGTTCGGAGTTGTCGGCTGTCGGCGCCCTCTTCTATCGCCGTTCCCTGCGTCAGAGGTATCGCCGCTTCTCCGTCGCAACTCTGTGTCCGAATTGGTGCTTTACTTTGCCCGCGAGGCTCCAGCCGCATCAAGGCACAGCGGCTGTCTGGGAGCGGCTGTATGGGAGATGGCCCAGACAATCGACAAGTTACAAAGTACCGCCGTGCCAGGCCGCAACGAGAGACTGGCACTGGGAGACCTCCGAGGCAAACCCCTCGGAGGTGTCCGAATTGGTGGCGATGTTGTCGGCGGTGAAGAAGATCTCGGCCCCCAGGGGCTGATTGCTGCTCCCGCCTTTAGGCACCCTGCAGTATAAAACGAAGCCGTTTCAGACCCGCTGGTCTGGGTGATGCTGGGAGGCGTCGCCGCCGCTGCTTGCATGGGTGGTGGCGCCGCCATGCTTGGTTTGACTGGCTGCACTGGCCGTGTTGGTGCTCATTCACCGCTGGCCAAGAGTACCTGCTGATAGGACATCAGCACTGGCATGTGTCCTCGTGTGCTCGATGGAATCATCGCCATGGCCATCGTGATCTGCTTGTCCTGCGCCAGTTGCCTGGCGCGCTGCTGCTCCCACATTTCTATGGGCATCAGCATGGTGTCTGCGAGGTTGGCTCTCTGCTGCGTGTTGTACACGTGCGAAGACATGATCTGTGGGGGCCTCTGAAATGGGGATGCCGTGGTCGGTGCTTCTTGCAGGGGCCGCTGGGGAGCCGCGGTCGGGGCTGCTGCTGGCTGCGATTGTGCCCAGCATGCTGGTGCCGAGCCTCGTTGGGCCTCCCGCTGCTGATCTGCCCGCCGCGTTCTCCATGGCCATGTCTTGCTGGTCGTGCCCCATTGTTTCTCCTCCGTCTCTGGATCCAGACTAATGACTGCCTGCCCTCCGCCACGTGGTCCCCCAAATCATGTCTGCTTGCTCGATAACTCTCGCACCTTGGTTTGCGCTTCCCTCCGCGACTCTTCGGGTCTGCTCTGCCGGGCCATTGCGTCTGCAAGCTGCACTCTCAAATATTTGACCGCAGTCAGGGCGTATAGTCAACCCGTACAGCAAGGACGCGCAGTGAGTGTTCAAGGGCCTTCGGCGCTCATGCCGAGGCTCTTCGGGCGGGGCTGGTCATCGAACGTGGTTGCGGATTGGCCGAAGATGACCGCATAGGCAAAGATGAAAGAGTACCCGTGGAACGTCGATCATTCTTACTATGCGGGTTGACTGCACGCGATCATCGGGTTCCTCGACATCGTCCATGTCGGCTCTCTGACAAACAATGGCCGCCCTCGCCACCGTGTGCGGCATGCCGTTCGCTCTCTCTCTCTCTCTCTCTCTCCCTCTCTCTCTCTCTCTTCCTTGCTTTGCTCTGAGGGGTGGTTGTTTCAACGTCCCCCGTACCCCAAGGTGGGCACCACCGCGAAGCGTGCAATGGCGGTCTTGGCTACCGCAATAACCGGCTGTCGACGGGACTCCCGTTAGCTTGTCCGATCTCTGTCTCTCTCTCCCTCTCTCTCTGCGGCACTTTTCTCCTTCTGGTGGCTGCCTCTTGTGCCGCCCTGTAGTCCTTCGGACGACTCTCCACGGCCTACCGCAGGGCTGCGACCGTCTTTGGGCGCTGGGCTTTTGGCCCCCCTCTGCTAAGCCTGCGCCTCGTAATGCGGGCCTGGACGCGCTGACGGTCGCGCTCTGCCGGCTGTGCAGGCCCGTCACAGCTGCCAGGCCCAAGCCACAAGGGAAATGCTAAACCTAGGGCGAGTTGTGGTGTCCACAACGGCATCATCTCCACTTGGCGTCCGTGCCTCGCAACTGCCAAGCCGACGACCAACTGCGGCAATCTCCCAAAAGTCGTCGTGATCCTGACTACTTGAGAAGCGCCATTGACCCAGACCACCTCTTGCTGGCCCGCCTGTGCCAGGCGGGCTCGTTCAACAGCGGCAGCTTGCCAGATGGTTGTGCTCCTGCTGCTGCTCCCCCTCCCCCTCCCCCTTCCTCCTCCTCCGCCTGCTCCTCCTCCTCCTTCCCTCCCAAGACCCCGAGAGATCTGCTGGCCTCCTGAGGACCTCCTGGGAGCGTCACGGGACCTGGTCCGGCTACGGCAGATCCAGGTGGCGCGCTTGCCCGCGCCTCCTCCTCCTCCTCCTCCTCCTCCTCCTCCTCCTCCCCTCCTCCTCCTCCTCCTCCTCCTCCTCCTCCTCCTCCTCCTTCCCCTCCTCTTCCTCTTCCTCCTCCAAGTTCTTGTTTACATCATGCAGGCATTAACTGTTCGCGGATCGGGCGTATCTCGTCTCTTCCAAGCGCTGTCTCCGCCCGCAAACCGAAGGAGGGAAGAGAGAGGTGTACGAGGAGGGGATGAGAGAGGAGGGAGGAGTCACGAGGAGGGAGAGGGGGGAGCAGGGATGATGATGAGGATGAAGGTGAGACTGAGGACGATGACGATGACGACGACGATGATGACTTTGATGAGGCTGATGATGGTGATGTTGATGTGATGGTGATGCTTACGACGATGGTGAACATCATGCTTTTAATAATGATGCTGGTGGTTGTTATGATGGTGTTGATGACGATTATGATGATGCTCATGTTGATGATGCCGATGGTGTTGATGTTGATGACGATGGTATTGATGATGCTGCTGTTCAAGACGGTAGTAATGATGATGCTGATGCTGATTATGCTGATGATGGTGATGCTGATGATGATGGTGATGCTGATGCGGTGGTGATGATGCTGATGCTGATGATGCTGATGCGGATTATGATTATGATGGTGTTGGTGATGACGATGATGATGCTGCTTATGTTGATGTTGCTGCTGATGATGTTGCTGCTGATGACGAGGTTAATGATGATGTGGTGATGCTGCTGCCGCTGCCGCTGGTGGTGGTGGTGTTGGTGATGGTGATGATGATTCTTGTTATGGTGTTGTTGATGATTGCGATGCAGAGGAGAAGGAGGAGGAGGAGAAGGAGGAGGAGGAGGAGGATGAGAAATATTGGTACGAGCTGAAATCAACGCTGTGAGGAGGAGGAGGAGGAGGAAGAGGAAGAGGAGGGGAAGGAGGAGGAGGAGGAGGAGGAGGAGGAGGAAGAGGGAGGAGGAGGAGGAGGAGGAGGAAGAGGAGGAGGAGGAACCGCGCTCCGACCCCCCCTGTCGCGAGCGCACCCCGCCGAGACCCCGCGAGCGGACGGAGGCCCCGCCTGTCGGCGGCCGGAAGTCCACCGTTCTGTGCCGCAGGCTGCGCGTGCGGCCGTCGCCGTCGGCCGCCACGGCGTGGTAACCTGCCGCCCGCGCCCGCGCGCGCGCGCCTGTGGCCAAGGCGTCGGGGGAGAGATCCAGCCTCGCCCTCTCTCACGTCCTGCTGCTCGGCCCCTCTCCTCCTCCTCCTCCTCCTCCTCCTCCTCCTCCTCCTCCTCCTCCTCCTCCTCCTCCTTACTCCAATTCCTCCGCGTCCTCTCATCCTCGTCCTCGTCCTCGTCCTCCTCCTCGCCCCCTGCTTCTTCTCATGCCTCTCCTCCACATCGGCCTGTTGTTCCTCCTCCTCCACCTCGCCCTCCTTCACGCCCTGCTGCTCGGCCCCCCTCCCCCATTCCTCGTCCTTATAAAGGACTTCTGCCTGTCGCACCCCGGGCGCAGTTTTTAGGGCGGGCCGGGTGTTTTGCCTGAGACTTCCTTACCATTTGTGACCCTGAAACTTAAGCATCGGCGGCAGTTTCACAAATGAAGGGCGGGGCGTTTTCAAAGTGTGGCTCTCGCCTCAGCGCCGCGCGCATTCGTTTTCAAACGTTGCAAGCGTTTCACGTATTGAAAGCGACCTGCTTTCAAAATGTGGCTCTCGCCTTAGCGCCGCGTGCACTCGCTTTGAATATTTGCAAGGGTTTCACAGATTGAGGGCGGTTCCTTTTCAACATGTGGCTTTCGCCTTAGCACCGCGCACATTCCTTTTTAGAATTTGCAAGAGTTTCACGGATTCCCATGACCAACGTATCAGAAATGGCGTTTTGAAACAATTCAGGATAATGAGGGTGCAGCTGTAACGTTGGTTCGCGGTGTTGTGAAGTCCCAAGAATGGCGTTTTGGCGCGATTCAGGATCGTCAAGACGCAACCACCGGATTGATCCGTGGCGTTGGAATCCTGGAAGCAATGTTTTGACATGCTTCAGGGTCTTCCAACGGTTGTCTTCCAACGGGGCAGTTTTCTCAGTGGAAATGAGCCGTTGTAGGAGCCTATGAAGAGAGAGCTTGGAGGGAGGGTTTATTCCAACATCGTTCATGACTCTTGGGTTTACACTTGTCCTCATCCTCCTCCTCCTATTCCTCCGCTCCTCCTCGTCCTCGTCTTCGTCATCCTCCTCGCCCCCTGCTTCTTCTGATGCTTCTCCTCCGCATCGGCCTCTTGTTCCTCCTCCTCTTCCTCCTCTTCCTCTTTCTTCCGCCCTTTTACCCCCCCTTGGAACACGTTTCGCCAGTGACAGGCTAAGCATGGCCCTCCTGAGCGAGGTTGACACCAGCTGCCTGTCGGCTCCGCCAGATGGTCTCAACGAGGACGCCGGAGGATTTCTCCTCCAGGAGCCTGCCAGCAATACTGGCGATCCTACACACCTTCCTTAGGAGGCATGCGCCTCCATGACACTGCCCGGTTTTGTCAATTTTCATTCGGACAAGTCGGAGGGTCTGACCTCCAGGACGCAGCCCGGCGGCAATGCCGGCGGTCCTGCACATTCTCATATCCTAGCGTGTGGCATGTGTCCGTAGGACATGGCCTGGCGCCAATGCCAGCGGAGAAGCATTCCAGTCGGAGGTTCTGCCCTCCAGGACACAACCCGGCGGAAAGGCCGGCGGTCCTGCGCAATCACCGTTACCCATCTTGCAAGGAAGGCGGTCAATACCTCGAGGTCGTTCACCTCGAGATCTTTACTTCGTTGTCTGAAGGCACGCGCGGGCATATGCTACGCTTGGCTCCTCGTGCGCAGGCGAAGGCCAACGGCAGTGCCAGATCTCGTGCATCCACAGATTATGCACGCACGTCGCGAGGCATTCGCCTCAAGGACACAGCCCGGCGGCAAAGCCGGCGGTCCTGCACAATCTAACTCTCTCCGCTTATCCTGGCCTCGTCTTAGACGGTGGCCAACGGCCGTGCCAGCTGTCGTGCACCGCGGATGCTGCACACATGTCGCGAGGCCTTCGCCTCAAGGACACAGCCCGGCGGCAAGGCCGGCAGTCCTGCTCAATATCTTTTCGTCTGGCTACCATGGTTGTCTCCTATTAACGTCATTGCCTGTTTTCGTGCAATCGCAGATAATGCAGTATGTCGCGAGGCATTCGCCTCAAGGACACTGCCCGGCGGCAAGGCAGGCAGTCCTGCACAGTCTCACTCTTTGTGGTTACCATGGCTTGTCTCCTATTCGTCGATGGCCAGAGTCAGGGCCAGCTTTCGTGCGTCCACAGATTATGAACGCACGTCGCGAGGCATTCGCCTCAAGGACACAGCCCGGCGTCAAGGCCGGCAGTCCTGCACATTTGCACTCTGCTGCCATGGTTCCTCCTATCAGACGTCGACCAGTTTCAGTTTCAGCTTACGTGCATCCACAGTTTATCTAAGCATGTCGCGAGGCATTCGCCTCAAGGACACAGCCCGGCGGCAACGCCGGCAGTCCTGCATAACCCCATGTTGTCCGGCTTGCATGGCTGACTCCTACCAACGTCATTGCCAGTTTTCGTGCAATCGCAGATAATGCAAGTATGTCGCGAGGCAGTGGCCTCAAGGACACATCCCGGCGGCAAGGCCGGCAGTCCTGCACAGTCTCACGCTTTGCGGCTACCATGGGTTGGCTTCTAGTCGACGATGGCCAGTGTCAAGGCCAGCTTTCGTGTGTCTACAGATTATGAACGCACGTCGCGAGGCATTCGCCTCAAGGACACAGCCTGGCGGCAAGGCCGGCAGTCCTGCACAATCGCACTCTGCTACCATGGTTATCTCCTATCAGAGGTTGGCCAGCTTCATTTGCAGCTTTCGTGCATCCACAGTGTAACTTTGCAAGCATGTCGCGAGGCATTGCCTCAAGGACACAGTCTGGCGGCAAGGCCGACAGTCCTGCATAATATCATTCTGTCCGGCTAACATTGCTTATCTCCTGTTAGACGCTGGCCAGCGTCCGGGCCAGCTTTCGTGCATTCACAGATTACGCTCACGCCACGGGCTGGCAAGGGAATCCCCTAGACGCCAGGCCCACGGCGATAACGCCCCTCGTGCTGCGCGGGCCTCGCGGCCCGCTCTTGCACGCGCCACTCTTGCCTTCACCTCCAAACTTCTCCTCTCTCCTCCTTCCTCCCCTCATCGCCCTTGGAGGATGCGGAGGATTCTCACACGTTTCGTGCGTCCAGCGCGCTGAGGCGCGTCAGTCGCGAGCGGGAGAAAGCAAACGTATCCTGCCGGGATACACTGTGGCTGGCGGCTCTGTGGCGCATTCCCTCCCACCGCGGTCCGATGCACCAGAGCGGTGCCCAATGAAGATAACCGCGCCCAGGAGTGAGGGGGCGAGGATGTCTGCAGTGCTCAAACGCATCGCTTGGTATTGCAGCAGCAGTGGTTAGATAAACCAGTGGTGCAAGCTATCGTGTCCGCCGCCGACTTGGCAAGATAATCATTTATCATCGTCCCCGAAACCCGAAGGGGTTTTGAAGGTCGGAAATGCCCCTCGCCGTGAGCTATCTGGGGGTCGCACCCGATACGAAACTCTCGAAGTTCGTATCCTCCCAGTCTTGGGCAGAGGGCCTACGTGAGGCGCGCCGGCCTCAGCAGGTATGGTCCCAGGATGCGTTCTGGGCCAGCTTGTTCACTCCGCCGCATCGTCCATGCCAGCAGGAGGTGAGGAAAACATCGCCTCTCAGATGGTTATGCGGCCGCGGGTCGAATCGTATTCTTCGGCGCGCGATCCCCTTGCCTGCCGTCGCGTCGCGTTGTGTAACCGTAGGGGTACGCAGCTCAGAGGTGGCGTGAGGACACGTTGGCCACATATTATCTCAGCCACCTACTCCCTTGTTGCACCCTGCCGCACGCGCACGCACTGGCATACAGCGCTGTTTACTCTGAGTCTCATTACCTTGGCGTCTTCACTCCGCCGCATCGTCCATGCCGGCAGGAGGTGAGGTAACCATTGCCTCTCAGCTTGCCGTCGCGTCGCGTCGTGTAACCGTTGGGGTACGCAGCGCAATGGTGGCGTGGGTTGACGTTGTCCACTTATTATATCAGCCACCTACTCCCTTGTTGCATCCCGCCGCACGCGCACGCACTGGCATTCAGCGCTGTATACTCTGAGCCTCATTACCTTGGCGGCCTCGCTCCGCCGCATCGTCCATGCAGTCAGGAGGTGTGGAATCCATCGCCCCTCATTCACACTCACCTCCAGCGTGTGCTGATACGCTCCGATTGCTCTGGCGCACAAGCCGAGTAAGGACGAGCCACGGTCTTCACAACGGAGGTTGCCGATGAAAGGTATGCTACCTCTCATACCGTGTGCCTACCACGGTCCTTGTACCTGGGGGCACGGTAACAAGGGTGGGTGAGCCCCAGAGCCCCATCCGTCCTCACAGGGTTATGCCTACCCTCAAGGGCATCAGCAATACACTACAGTCCTCCTCCTCCTCCTCCTCCTCCTCCTCCTCCTCCTCCTCCCCCTGCCAAGTTGCAGTCCGCCCGAATCTCGGGGAAGGCGGGAGATGGACGCAGGAGAAGAGAGGAGGGGAGGAGGGAGGGAGGGAGGGAGGAGGCCAGAGGAGTGGAGGAGGGGAGGGTGAAGGGAGGAAGGAGGGGGAGAGGGGTGGGGAGAGGCGATCCTTCCTTTCTCCACTCTCTCCACTGGGTACTACCCCACCGAGATCTAGGCCACCCTCCTTCGCGCTTCGCGCAGCGTGCAGTTGGAAACGCGATCACCTTCGACGCTCTCGCGCGCCCCCTCGATACAGGGCAGCTCTTCGGCACAGGCCAGGACGCGCGGAGCGCCATCACCTTCGCACCGCTGCGGGCGACCTGGGCGGCTCCTCTCTGGGGCACTCTAGGGCTCTCACAAAAGAAGAAACCACGGAATCAACATAAACTTTCGGCGCTCCGCGCGGATCTCTTGGATTTGCGCTGGACCCCCCTCCCCGGCGCGCGGATGTAGGGTTAGGTCGGGCATGTCCTCCTACAGGCGGATTTTGGACGACAAATAAAAACATAGTCAAGAAGCGCAGAAATAAGCAAACATAGTCAAAACAACATCGTCCCAATACTATTTTTTCTTTCTATTTTCGAATACACGTCGTTCATTTCTAATCGTGCTCATTTCTAATTGTGCTCGTTTCTAGTTGTTCCTGGCCCCCTGGTGGCCAGGAAGAGGCCCATGATAACACAATTAGGAATGAAAGGATCTTGCCCCCCCCCAAAAATATCCCAGTGCGACCCTACCTAGGAGTTGGAGCCACTAGGAGAGCAGCATTAGTAGTTACGGTAAAGCTAAGCTAAAGCTAAGCTAAAGCTACTTAGGCTAAAGTTAAGCTACGGCTAAGCTAAAGCTAAGCTAAAGCTAAGTTAAAGCTAAGCTAAAGCTAAGCTAAAGCTAAGCTAAAGCTAAAGCTAAAGCTAATGCTAAAGCTAAAACTAATGCTAAAGCTAGGGGGCGCAACTGGGGGAACCGCTCCCAGGGGACTGGGGGAGACGCCAGGGGCGGGTTCCACTGCCCAGCCCCTTGAAGTAAAGAGAGTAAGAACCCTTCTAGGCAGAGCCTAGATAGGGAATAAAAGAACTTCCGATTCCGAATAATGAGAAATGAACAACGTGTATTCCTCCTGTAGTTGAGCAGGGACCGACCTTCCAGGCATTCCTATAGTCATACCACGAAATGTTCTTAGAACCCCAAAAACGTTCAATAACAAAAACGGTGTCTTAGAACATAAACCCGATGTGTTAAATCAGGCCAGTCCCAGCCAGAAAGGTTCCAAGAGCACTCCGTGGAAGCCACCAAGGGTTCTTAGAACCTTGTTTGGTGGGGCTCTAGGCGAGCCAGGACGCTTCGCCACTGCTTGATGTAGAGGGACGTGCCCGACTTCAGTGCAGGGCTCTCAGGCGGCCCCGGGGGTGCTGCGACGCGTCGCCTGCTGGGGGCGCTGCGCCCAGCGGGGGGCAAGGCAGAGGCAGCGCCCGCCGCCCGCTCCGCGGCCGGGCGAGACCCTCTTCGCGCCGCCGGGACACGCGCCCGGCTGCGAGCACCCGAAGCCAAAACACACTGCTCTCTACTCGTCCTCCTTCTCCTCCTCCTCCTGCTCCTCCTCCTCCTCCTCCTCCTCCTCTTCCTCCTCCTCTTCCTCCTCCTCTTCCTCGCGCTCCTCCGCCGCCTCCTCCTCCCGCTCCTCCTCCTTCCCCTCTTCCTCCACCTCCTCGTCCTCCTCCTCCTCCTCCTCGTTCTCCTCCTCCTCCTCCTCCTCCTCTTCCTCCTCCTTCTCCTCCACCGGTCTTCTGAGAAGCTTCCTGACCCTTCTCCGAAGCCCCGGCGCCTTCTGAGAAGGCCTGCTCCCTCTCGGATTCCCCCCCCCTCGGCGCGCCACCGTTACGGTGTGCACTTGACCCCACCTCCGCTCTGAGCTGCTTGGAGTGTTGGCGGCAGCACCAGCAACGACCATCCAGTCCCCACCTTCTCTTCCTCCTCCTCCTCCTCCTCCTCCAACTTCTCCTCATCCTCCTCCTCCTCCTCTTCCTACTCCTTCTTCCTTCTCCCCACCTTCTCTCCTCTCCTGCCTCCCCGTCCCCCTCCTCCTCTTACTCCTTCTTCCTCGCCCTCCTCCTCCTCTTCCTCTTACTCCTTCTTCCTCTCCGTCCTCCTGCTCCTCCTCCTCCTCTTCCTCCTCATCCTCATTCTCATCATCACTATTATTAGTATTATCGGCATCAACATCATTATCACCACCACCACCACCACCATCATCATCATCATCATCATCATCATCATCATCATCATCGTCATCATCAGCATCACCATCGTTACCATCAATCCCATCATCGTCATCATCATCATCGTCATCATCGTCATCATCATCATCAGCACCACCATCATCATCATCATCATCATCATCATTGTCATCATCATCATGATCAGCATCATCGTCATCAGCATCAGCATCAACATCAACATTATACTCAGCATCATCATCAACATCGTCATCATCATCTTCTTCATGATTATCGTCATCAACATCGTTATCGTAATCATCATCGTTTCGTCATCATCGTTATCGTCATCGTCATCGTCATCGTCGTCATCATCATCATCACCAACATCATCATCATCATCATCTTCATCTTCATCATCATCATCATCATCATCATCACCAACATCCTTTCTTCCGTTCCCGGCTCCTCTTAGAGGCGAAGCTGCTTGGATACCCGCTTCGTATGTTCTGGATGGTCCTTGCATCCTGCCGCTGCCCCCGCGTGATCCAGGCCTGCGGGACGGTGTCTCGTCAGGTCGTCTCGCAACAAAGCATCCTTGCAGGCTGCAGTCACGCGAGTACGACGATGCACGTTCTCTTGCACAGGGTGAAAAGAAAAATGTGAACCCCGTACCCTACTGTCTGGTCCGGGTTCTCATAGACGACTCGAGTTTCCAACGGGTCGGAAAGTGTTTGCGTTTACATGATATTCTGACTGCTGCTGTCGGATGGTACTATGCGCAGACCCCTAAGGTTGGCCTGATCTTGCAGGCTGCCGACAATGGGTTTGTGGCTCCTGCGGTGAAATCGTCGTCGCATTTGTCGTCCTATGCTCGTCTGGTCGATATACCCGCTGCCGCAAGCACACGAGAAACTGCTGGCACGAAGTGCTTTCGGGCCAGCCTGAAAGGGGCCCAAGAGCAGGAGAGGCTGGCCAAGGTCCTCCACAGGAGGGGACGGGTGGCCGCCCTGCGTAGGGCAGCCCAAGGTACAGTTTGCACGCTGTGGAGCACGGGGCTCATTCCCGCTGGCGGGCACGGGGCGGAGTAATGGTTTGACGAACCCGACCCTGAGGACCCTTTGAACCGTTGCGGGACCCTCAGTGGGCGCGAAGCGACCGGGTTCTGTAACTGCCTGGCCAGCGGCGCAAGCCGACCCCTTTAAAGACCCCCAATGTTGATGCCACGATTCAGTCAGTGCAGCCTTAAGCCTCGGTCATCTGGGAACTCTACGTTCTCTCTAGGTCGCCTGCAGCGTGCGTGGATGGCAGTGAGGGGACGAGTCCGAGAGCGCCCGAAGTGGAAGTCATGTCGAGGCCCGATCAGTGCTGTGCTTGTCAACCATTTTAGGATCGGGTGGTCCATGTCGGCTGCCCATCTGATCGTTGATGACCGGGGCGAGGTCCAGGATGTGTTACACGCTGCCCCATTCGACCGGAAGGTACAGTTACGCGAGGGGATCTCAAGGCGGCAGGCTACGAGTATTCGTTGTCACCTCCCCCGAGCGTCACGTAATGAACGCCTGTGGCTTCGAGGCTTGCGACCGACTGTCCTTGCGATCAAAGACAGGGCCCGTCGCGCGGCCACGAGGTGCTTGGTCGGCAACGCCATGCGGATCCTAAAAGGGAAGTTACAGGTAAGCCCCAGCGAGTCGCCAAACGGTTCGCTGCGCAGCAAGAGTGTAGTACGCTCCCTCGGGCATCTGTTTTACGATTGCGAGCCCGTGTTTGACCACCCAGGGTCCGCAGACCAAGAGATCCCAGATGATGTTATAGTTTGCAGATCCGAGCTCAAGGACAGAGGGGACATCGCCGAACACGTCCACGTGTGGGGATCTTTTGAACTGTTTTACGTGTTGCCGTGCGATCAAGTGACGTTGCCCCCTGTCCAAGACAAGCTTCCTCTTCTTGTTTGGGGTGGGGCCCAGTCGCCGTGGGGACAGAAGGTCTACACTGACGAGTCTGGGCTGAGCAGCAGCAGCCTTGCGCTCAACAGATGTGAACGGTCTATCGTCGAGATCGGCCCTCGTGGGCTCCCGATTCGGCCCGTTTCGGTGGCTTGCCTGGGCGGGCTCAAACTGTCCCCAAGGCCGAGCGGTATGCTATCTTCCAGACACTGCTGGTTGTGACGTTCGCTTTTGTGTCCTGGTTCGCCCAATCGGCTGCTGTCGTTGACCCAGGAGCTCGCGGCCCAGTCCCCTTCGGAGCCTGGTCCTACGGCTGACGAGCCTGGTCCTTCCCTGGTCCTTAGTCAGCATGAGCTGTGCCACCTCCCGGCCCTCAGCGAGTGGCGGCACCGTGCTGATAACCTGTTCGCCGAGATCCCCTCGTCTCTCGCTCAACTCAGGAGCCGGAACATGAGGGTGTGCGATCCGTCATCCTTTCAGGGGCGGCAAGCCAGTGCTATCTTCACGCTGCGCGGCACCGAGGGCATCCCCTCTGCCATGCTTTCCTCGGCGGCTGCGTCTGCGGCTCGCCAATCTGCGGAGGCGAGAGGAAGTCCCGGGCCCCGCCGCAGAGGAAGTGAGAGCGCCGCTATCCGAGGTGCTCACTGCCCGTTCTGTTGCCTTTGGCCACTGCATGGAACTCGCCGGGCGGGTTTTGTTTTGCTGCCTTTGTGCAGCCCACCCGATCCTTCTTGGAGGAAATCTGAGGAACCTGGAGCGGGCCTGCAATGGCACAGTCAAATCGCATACTAAGGATGCGCGGTAAAGATGCAAGGGCCTCGGAAGGCCATGGCGACGTTTTTCGAACGCGGCTGGCCAGCGAAAGTCGCGAGCGAAAGTTCCTGATGGGCCGAAGTGGCAAGGATGCGCTTGCAACCCTGGGAAGCTGTTCGTCCTTGGAACATGCCGGGCGGTTTTGGTCTGCTCCCTGTGTGCGGCCCATTCGATGCCTCTTGGGGGAAATCTGAGGAGCCTGGAGCGGGTCTGCCATGGTAGATGCGAGCATCCGTGAGCTCGGAGTTCCCAGGCCACCGAGATGAAACACGCTGCCAGGGGGAGGAGGAGGAGGAGGAGGAGGAGGAGGAGGAGGAGGAGGAGGAGGAGGAGGAGGAGGAGGAGCCTGACCCAGTGCCTCGTCGGACCTAGGCCAGAAGAGCATCCTTCAAGAACAGGAGGCCCTCCGTCGGCCAAAACACACACAGAACATCCAAGGGTGCCCTCCCCAGGAGGCACAGCAGCATCCAACGGGCACGAAGAGCACTATAGGGTATACCCTCCCCGAACGGGCCTCGATCTTTTACCTCGGTCCGGCTGTTAACCTTTGACTCAAGGTGGGGGGAGGGGGGGGTGCTGTCGAGTGCCACCCTGGTCACCTGACCAGGTTTGGGCGCTGCAGCGTCTCCCCCTCCGTGGTGCCCCCCCCGCCCCCTCCACCAGTGGCTCCCTCCTCCGCCTCCGCCCTCCTCACTCCCTCCCCCTTTCTTCTCCTTCCTCGTCCTTCTTCCTCTCCCTCCTCCCCCTCCTAGTTCTCCTTGCCCTCCACCACCTGCTGCTCCAACCGTGTCGGGGCAGTGCGCTCTCTGTGCTTCGTGACTGTCCTGCCGCTCTTGCCACTTTGATTGCAGGGCAGTTGCTGAGGGCATCTCCTGGGCATCGTGACAGAGGGCAGAGCGGTACACTTTGAAGGGGCCCAAGGACACACAAAGAAAAACACACACACACACACACACACACGCACAACTCCAACGATACCCCGTATTTTCACACATTTTCCGGGTTTTCGTCTCCCCCCCCCACTTCCGATATGTTCCCATATTCTCCTGGGAATCGACGATTCATCGTGTCTGTGTGTGTTTTTTCCCCTCCTGACGCTTGCAGCCCCCTGCCCTTGGGGCGACGCCGCGGCGACAGGACGCTCAGAGAGACATCCGGGGAGCACGCTGACGGCCCGACCAACTCACGCCTGCTGACCAGGCAGCTCATCAAGATCCTGCATCGACTGGTGCTTCGGCACCGCCGCCGCTTTCAGGAGCCGCTCGCGCTCGCCATGGCCAGGGCGGCATTCGCCGCTCCCGGCGACGTCGCCGCACCACGTGGTCCACTGGCCAGTCGCACAGTCCAGCGCCTGAGCTTGCTGGGCGACCACGCAGCACGCGCAGAACGTCGATGAGCAGCAATTCGACAATGGGTTCACACGGCTAGCATTCATCGCCTGCCTGACCGAGTTCTGGAGGTAGCAGATGGCACAGCAAGGGCAGATGTACATCCATAGCCAACTCGGCCAATAAGCGCAGGCGCCAGTCTTGTCGAAAGTGTGCGCCGCGCGGGACTGCATGCAGTAACACGATAACAACAAGTTCTGCGGACTCACATCCCACACTGCGCAACAGACATACCGATCCAATATTTGTGAAGATTTGAGATTCGCTGGAGGGGCTTCCAGCGACCGGTACTTCCTAACAACAGCAAAATAGTAGACAACAGCCAACGCAAGCTGCAAAATGAAGCTGTCCCGCTTTCTTTGTCCCTCCCGCTGGTCTTCTTCTTCCTCTGCGGCTTCCAACTCGTCGGGCGAAATTCCACCCACAACCAACAATCCGTTTGGTTCTCCTCTGTCCAATTCTTTTTGTAACCCGCGCCTGCGCAGCAGTCGAATCCGCAACCGCTCATCAGGACTTGCATGTTGCCGAGAACTTGTCAGAGTGTTGTTCCGACCCGACGCTGGCATCAGCCTGGTCATTACTTCTGTCTGGCTGGGATTCGAACGACGCGCTTCCTGCCGGGAAAGGGCGGTGGGTAAGATCCTCCGCGCAGCCTGCTGAGACGAGAGAGCCTGGCTGGGTAGAAGCTTTTGAACGGCAGTCGTTAGCCAGGGAGGGCCGACCTCTTCCCCCAAGAGCAGCAACAATACGAGCGGCAACGCGGCGGCGGCCACACAAGCAAGGCGCATGCACCGAGAGCTGACTGGAAGGATCAGATTTGGCGTCATGGCGGCGACCAACACATTTGGAGGCAAAGTCCTGAAACTTGGAGGCGGCCCGGGGGTCTGAACTGGATAGACCTCAAGGAAATCGGTCAGGCAGGGGAGACGCAGGCAAATCAGCCGGACGGTCCCGGGGCCCAAAAGCCGCTCCAGGAGACATATTCCTTTGAATCGGCGATAACCCAGGGTATCCGGGGGGGGAAGGGGGCCGGCCGATAACCTAACCTTCGCGCTGTGATGCCCGCGCCTCCCCACCCCGGACCCGCACAACCGGCAAAGTTAGGTTATCCTGGGGGGGCGGGGAGGGGGGCAAGCCCGATAACCCGGGTTATCGCAAGACCCCAAAAGAAGTCTCCAGGAGGTCGAGAACGGCAAACGCCCCATCGAACCCAGAACGTCAAACCTCTCCCCCCCCCCTTTCCTGCTCGGCGGAAACAAACTGGGCCACCCCAGACCCCCAGCCGGCTCCAGCCTGCAACGGCAATTCGAGCCACAGCGGCTACGGAGGGTGCGTGGCCGAAGCGGGGGCTCCGCGGCGCGAACCCTTCCCCTTGCTGCCCCGCGCGACCCGCCGGGAGGTGCGGGCCCCAGGGATAGACACCACCACCACCACGTCGGATCCCCCTCCCTGCTCTATACCCGCCTCTTCCTTTCCTCTTTCCTGGGGCTATGCTGCTCCCATCGTGCATAAGGACCACATCCCAGAAATGATTTCGACACCCGACAAAAGTGTCGAAAGGGTGTCGAAAGAGTGTCGAGACAGTGTCGGACGAGTGTCCCTCCCAGGGCCCGACACGTGGACACCCTTGACTTTCTGGGTACTTCTCTGGTGCTCGAACTTCTTTCTGGTGGTCAAGGCTACAGTAGGCTGGAATATCAGAATCCTTGGGGGGGGGGGGAGGGGAGGGCGGCGATGGTGGTGTATCTATTTTTGGGCCCCGCAGGAGACCCACCCGCGGCCCGAACGCCGCGCCCCGCCGGCGGCCCGTGCCCGCGACCCGCCGGCGACCCGCGCCCCGCCGCCGTTGCGGCGCGCGGCCGCCCGCGGCCTTGCCATTTAGGTCGGGCATGCCCTCCCCGTACGAAGGGGCTCCAACGGAGGTCTGGAGGGGCGCCGCCCGCAGGCGTCCCGACCCACCCCTTCGGGCACACCCCTCGCGAGGATCGCGGCCCCACAGGGGAGCTCCACCGAGGCTCCCAGGTGCGCCGCCCGCATGCGTCCGTCCCGCGCAATTTCGGCACAGCCCTCTCACGAGCATCTCGGCCCCAGAAGGGCGGGTTCTGGGAGAAAAGCGTAGAAGAACCCACACATGTTCCCAGATACCCAGAAATACTGGAAAACTCGCCCCCGGACTGCTTGTGTAGGGGGCCACATGCGAACCCTACCCCTACCCCCCACCCTCCCCCTCAGAAATCGTGGGGGGTAGGGGTAGGGTTCGCATGTGGCCCCCTATTGTGGACCGAATTCTGATACTTCCTCCTGTAGAGGGACATGCCCGGCCGAGGTCTTGCCTGGAACTGCGGCGGCCTGTGGGCACTCCGGGCAGAGGCCGCACTGGGTGCTGCCATCGGGGACGGAGCGGAACGGAAGCCAGCGCCGAGGCTCCGCGAGGGAGCTGCCAGAAGGGGCGAGTCCCGCTCATGTGTTTCGGGTCGGGCGAAGAGGGGGGATAGCAAAGGGGGGGTTTGAGAATCAGCTCACGTAGCTGATTTTCCCGGCGCCTCCCGGCGCCGGAGGCGGCTATGTATCGAGAAATAGCCCCCTCGGTGAGGCCGAAACCAGCTGCATGCAGCAAATTTCGTACCCCCCCCCTTCCCAACCTCCCCCTTTCGTCCGGCCCGAGTGTTGACGTAATCGCCCCTCCGATGGTCCCATACCTCTGACCGTCCAGAGGGCTCAAAAATAGCTCTCCGGACCTATAGACCTGTCTGGGCTGCTTAAAACCTCGACAGGAATTCAGACGTCAAGGTCCTGCTGCTATTTCTGTGTCCTCCTGGAGGGTTAGGGATACCTCTGACTTCGCGACTTGTGTCCAATCGCCGCAGCCAGCGGTTGTCGGCAGTGTTTGACATAATCCCCTTGGGCAAAACGCCCTTTAGTGAAAGCTGCCAGAGCACTCCACGTGCGCACGGCACCGCACTCCGAGTGCACCCTCGTGGGGTAGCTTATCGACGTCCAAAGCCAACCGGATGTATCCGGCGAGACGCACGTCGATTAGCGAAACCGACTTGGGAATGCACCGGTACACTAGACTGACACTGCCGAGTGAACCCATACATTTTCCTCAGTCGGCATGTCTGGGGCTGCATTCTGTCAATGCCCGATATCCGCGGAGCTCATCTCACTGCCACTTGTGCCCGCCATGCGCGTGCTGCGTTGAGCCGCAGACTGCGAGCTGCAGGCCTCTCAGGTCGCCGAGGGGGATGCGGAAGATCAGCGCTTGGGCTGCGCTCTGATATGGTTGCCCGAGTAGCGCGCAAGCCATGATCTAGAGGAACAAAAACTATAAACATAGTCTTTCGGAGGTCGGCGCTGGATCCCCCTCCCTGGCGCGTGGACCGCGCCGAGGGCGGCGCTGGAGGCGCCGCTATGGGGGCCCCAGGCGCTGATCCGAGAAATCCGTGTGGAGCTCCGAGCACTTATGTTTATTCGGAGGTTTTCTTCCTCGTCGATCGGAGGACTCCTCTGGCTGCCAACGGCGGCCTGCAGACGAGCCCCGCAGGGAGAGCCTGCCGGAAGGCCGGCAGCACAATTGAAGGGGCCCTGGGACACACAAATAAATACACACAAATAACAGGATTCCCCATATTTCCCCATATTTTCTGGGTTTTTGTCTTCCCCTCCACTTCCCATATTTTCCCATATTTTCTGGGAATCGACGATTAATTGTGTCTGTGTGTTTTTTCCCCTCCTGAACAATGACGGCCGAGTCACCTTGGAGGGCCCGCGAGACGCCGGCGGCCACGGGGCCCGGCGACTGCTGGCCCTGCACCCCGAAGGCGGCAAACCAACTCCCGCGCGATTTCTGCGAGCCTCCAAGGGTGAAGGGGAACTGGGACACACAAATAAATACACACAAATAAAACGATTCCCCATATTTTCCCATATTTTCTGGGTTTTCGTCTTCCCCCCCACTTCCCATATTTTCCTATATTTTCTGGGGAATCGACGATTAATTGTGTCTGTGCGTTTCTTTCCCTCCTGGTGGAGGTCTGTGGAAGACTCCAGAGGCCGCCGACCACGGCGACGGCGACGCAGACGAGGGCGAAGACGACGGCGCCGACGTTGACGACGACGCCGGCGACGACCACCACGGCGACGTCGACGTCGACGTCGACGTCGACGGCGACGACGTCGTCGTCGACGACGACAACGACGACGACGACGACCCCCAGGTCACAGGATGGGCCTGGAGGCCTCCGGTAGCCTCTGGAGGCCTCCAGAGGCCGTGCAGAGGCCAAGCCTTCCAAAAGCTCCCTCTTCGAGCCTCGAGGATCGATCCTCGACCGTCGGCCCAGAAGTCTGGGGGTGTCTGGGGCTGTGCCGTCCTTGATTTTGGACGCCCGAAATAGGTACGGAAAGAATGGGTACAATGCCCAACAACAACTGTTGTTCCAAACCAACAGCGGCCGCTGTTGGGCGGGCGGCCTTCTGTCTCGAATGGACGCAGGCCGCGGCGGCGCGGACAGCGAGCCCTGTTCAAAGTGAACAGGAACTGCTGTTGGGCACCGTACCCATTCTTTCCGTGCCCATCTCGGGCGTCCAGATTGATGGGGGCCGCCAACTCTGCGCAGCTCTGGTGGCGCCGGCGGCCCCAGCTGCCTCTGCGCCCTTACGCGCTTGCTTGGGGAGCGGGGGGGGCACGATCCCTGTGAAACGATACCATGGGAGTCGCTCGCGCGCGTCGGCCGCGCGCGCATGCCGAAATCCTTTCACAACCTCCATCGCCGACGCGTGGACATCATCTTCACCAACATCACCCACATTGTTATCATCAGCATCATCATCACCACCATCGTCATCATCATCTTAATCATCAGCATGCTGACCATCATCATTATGGCCATCATCATCATCATCATCATCATCATCATCATCATCATCATCGCAATCGTCAAAATCGTCAGCACCATCATCAGCACCACCATCATCATCATCATCATCATCATCATCATCATCATCATCGTCGTCATCAGCGTGACCAACATCGGCGCCGTCATTGGCCGTGCCGTTGTCATCGCCATCATCGTCACGATCATCGCTACTATCATCCTCGTGCCCGCATTTGTCGATGCCACCATGATACCGCGCCCGCCCGAATCACTGATTCGCACTGACGTGCCCGCGCACCAGCGCGGCCTGCGAGACGCGTCGGGCAGCGCTGGCCGCGTCGGTCGCGCCAGACTAGCTGGCCGCTCTGCGCGCGAGCTTGCGTGTGCTAGCGCTGCCGCGGCGACGCGTCAGCCAGCGCCAAGCAGTCATCGCAAGCGCTGCTACATCGGCTTTGCAACCTAAGTTGCGGGCGGGTGGGTGGGATGCTTGTGCGATCAGCGGAGAAAACTCCAACTTCTTCACACATAATTGCACCACGCAGATAGCTTCGCATAGTTTGCTCCACATAGAGATTGCCCAACAGATATGTCATCATGATTGTACAACGCAGATCGCACGACATATATTCAACAACGTGGGCGGCACAACATATATCGCATCGACATACGTTGCACGACGTAGACTGCACAATATATATATATATATATATATATATATACATATTGCTAGAAACACACTGGTTGGGGCCCACGCTGGTTAACTTTTGACGTGGCAGTACCAGATCTTCGAAGATCCCCACCCCTTCTCGCGGACTGCTTCTGTAACCTGACTCGTGTTGGACAGTCCTGGGGTCCAAGCAAGACCCCTGGAGCCTGAACTGATCGAAACGTCTCCAACTAATCTTTGTTCAAAACGCTGGAGGTCCAGGAATATTTCGGACACGCTGGGGCTCGCTCCGCTTGGGTTGGTCAGACGTAGAACTCGAGTTGGGAGGACTCAAGTTGGGCTGACGGGCCCGCCGGAAACATGACGAGACCCAATCTGAAATTTGGGGCGAGCTCCCGCTGCAAACAACCCACGAAAACTGAACCGTCAAAGTCTTGGGCGGGCCTGTCAAGAAGCGTCGGCGAGCCCGAGTTGCGGAGAACTCGAGTCTTACGGTCGGGAGTTTTTAGACAGCGCGTCGCCGCGACGGCCCAGGTGACACGCTGTGCCCTGCGAGCGGACAGCGCGTCGCCCCGCTCCGCGGGGCGGGAGGCCTGGAAAAGGCCCGGGACGTGGAAGCCTGGGGATCGGGAAATGGATCGCGTGTCGCGCCGAAGCACGGTGGGCCAGAATACACCCTGCGAAATGCTCAAGAAATCATGGGTTAAGAAATTCATAGTCTCAGAACTTGAACAAAAACCCAACATTTCTGCTAAAGTCTTAAGATTTACATTGAAACGTTAAGAAAAATCGAGACTCTGGCCGAAAACTTAAGTTTTCTTAAGCATCGCCTAAGGTGTAGGTGGAGCGACACGCTGAGTCACAGCTCCTGGCCGTGCACTTTCGGAGGCCCGCGCGGACTTCTCGGATCGAAGCCTGACCCCCTCCCTGGCGCGCGGAGGTGCGCCAAGGGCGGCGCCGGAGGCGCCGCCAGGGAGACCCAACGCCCATCCAGGAACTCCGCGCGGACCTTCGAACATTTTTGTTCACACCACGCGAAATGGTTAAGAAATCATGGGTTAAGAGATTCATGGTCTCAGAGCTGGAATAAATAAACCCACGATTTCGATCAAACTCTTAGGATTTCCATTGAAACGTTAAGAATCATCGAGACTCTGGCCGAAGACTTAAGTTTTCTTACGCAGCGCCAGAGGTGTATGCCGCTTTCTCTTCCTCGGCACTGCGGCTCGCTCCGCCGATGCCTCGGCGACGCGTCGGCGATGCCCCCCCGCGACGTCGGCGATACCTCGGCGATGCGTCGGCGTGGAGAGCTTCGGGTTTCCTCATCGAGCCGCATCGCCGATACGTCGGCGATGCGGCGCTATCCTCCGACCCCATCTTGAGGGCCCAGAACTACGCCACCTCCCTCGCCTCGCACCATGCCTCCCAAAGTCTCCAGCAGCGAAGCTAGCAGCACCCCAGGGCGGCCGCAGGGGCGACACAATTCGCCCAGACCAGTGGGAAGACGCGAACTCCCCCTGCCAGGTTTAGGTCGGCACACACTCCAGACACCCGAAGTCGTGACTTCTTCACGACGTCGACCCCCAGAGGTCTGGACCCCTTCCCCGGGGCAGTTTTTCATCCTGAGTCGCTGTTTGACGAGCGCGAGGCCCGGCGAGGGCCCCCTGAGGCCGAAGATAGAGTCAGGCCGGGCGTGTCCTCCTACAGGCGGATTTGGGGCGAAACAAGAAAAATAGCCAAAAGCTGTTCCCCAATAGCCAAAACTAGTAGAAACGTCTTCCCGAGACTTTTTTGTTTTTGTAAATATTTTTAAATACTCCTCCTGTAGAGGGGCGTGCCCGACTTCAAGATCGTGAAAAGCCCCCCCCTCGTGATTTCTTTCGCCACGCGAGGAAAGCTGGGACCCTTGAGCAGGGACCGACCGTCCCGGCATTCCCATAGGCCTACCACGACATGTCCTTAGAACCCAGGAATGTTCCAACAACGAAAGAATAGGTTCTTAGAACATGAAGCCGGCGCGCTAAAACGCGACAGTCTCAGCCAGACATGCTCTAAGAACACGTCGTGCAAACCACAAAAGGCTCTTAGAACATTCTTTGGTAGGCCTATAGGCGAGCTAGAACGCTTCGCCACTGCTTGTCGGGTCGGGCGAGAGGGGGGGATAGCAAAGGGGGGGGGGTGAGAATCGGCTCACGTAGCTGATTTTCCCGGCGCCTCCCGGCGCCGGGAGGCGGCCATGCACCGAGGAATGGGCCCCTCGGTGGGGCCGAAACAAGCTGCATGCAGCAGATTTCGTACCCCCCCCCTTTCCCAATCCCCCCCCCTTCGTCTGGCCCGAGCTTGGGGCCCGGGCCCGCTCCGCCACCCGCCGGCCCGCCTGCGCAGCTCTCCTGGTTGAGGGTGTCCTCCGCGTCGGGCGGGTGGGGGACCTCGGGCGGCGCCGCCGCGCCCCTCCCCGCCTCCCTCCTCGCCCCTTCCTGCTCCTCCCGCCCCCTCCTCCCGCCTCCGCCTCTGGCCGCCTCCTCCTCTGGCCGCCTCCTCCTCCTCCTCCTCCTCCTCCTCCTCCTCCTCCTCCTCCTCCTCTCCGCCTCTGTCCACGCGCGCCCCTCTCCTCCCCCCGTCCCGCCGTCGCCTCCCGCCTCCCCGCCTCTCCTCCTCCCGTCTTCTCCTCCTCCCGACTCTGCTCCCGACTCTCCTCCCGCCTTCTCCTCCCGCCCCCTCCTCCTCCTCCTCCGCATTCTTCTCTCTGCTGGATTTCGCGCGCTTCTCCTCCTCCTCGTCCTCGACCTCGTAGTCCTTGCGCCGCCCCTGCAGGAGGAGGAGGAGGAGGAGGAGGAGGAGGTGGAGGAGGGG
>CAUYUJ010015942.1:0-27500 GCA_963575745.1 Prorocentrum cordatum
CCTCCTCCTCCTCATCCTCTTCCTCCTCCCCCCTCGTCGTCTCGCATCTGCCCCCCGAGCGCGCGGGGGGGGGGGGAGAACGAGGAAGACAGGGCCGACAGCTGCGAGCACGGCGGGCTCGACGAGGAGGCAGACGAGCGCCGCTCCTCCGCGTCGCCCAGGCTGTCGAGCTCCACGGGGTCCGCCCGCGCGGCCGCGAGCGCGTGGGCGGGCCCGTCGTTCGCGGCAGGCTCGCTGCCCGCGGGAGAGCGCGGGAAGGGGTGGCGCTCCTCGATAATGCTGTGGCTTGCGAACAAATGCGGATTTGGGCAGTTTTCGTCCTCCGGGGGCCCTCGCCGTGCCTCGGGAGTGTCAAAAATCGATTCAAAACGAAAAACCGGTCCCAGGGAAGTGGTCCGGACCTCTGGGGCCCACGCATCGAAAAAATTGGAGCAGCTGGATGTCTGGGGACATCGGGCTGCTTCAATTGTTTGATGCGTAGGCCCCGGAGGTCTGGACCACTTCCCTCTGTAGGGCCGGTTTCTCGTCCTGAGTCGGTTCTCGACGCTCCCGAGGCCCGGAGAGGGCCCCCGGAGGCCGAACACTGCCCAAATCCCGCCGCTCCAATTTTTTGGGAGCGTCGGATCTCACTGAGCAGTGGCCGATCGTCCCAGCCTTCCTATAGGCCTACTACGACATGTTCTTAGCACCCAACAATGTCCCAAGAACAAAAACAATGAACATAAATCCGATGTGCTAAAACAAGACGCTCCCAGCCAAACAGATTCTAAGAACATCTCGTGGAAACCACAAAAGGTTCTTAGAACATTGTTTGGTAGGCCAATAGGCACGCCAGGACGCTTCGCCAATCTCAGGGCCCTGAGATCCTGGCACTGCAGATCGGTCACGCCGGGCGCTGTCGCCTGGCTAGGGGCACAGGGGCCCTCACGGATCGATCTGGCTCGAGCGGAAAGATGCAGCAAGGTGGGGTTAGATCGGGCGTGCCCCCCTACAGGCGGATCTTTGACGAACAAATATGTTAGAACAAACAAAAACAATACACCAAAACTGCTCAAACATACTAATACAATCGTCCCCTGACGATTCTTACTATCTTTGGATACTCCAGATTTCGTAATAAAGGGAGGGGGGTCTCATTTCGGGGGGGGGTCTCTTCCAGGCTATCTTGGAGGGCCTGGGGGGGTCTGGGGACGATGTTTTGGAGGGTTCTCCCACGGGGGGGGGGTCTGAAATGGCTTGTCTTGGACGGTCCAGACCCCCTCCCTTTTATGACGAAATCTGGAGTACCGCTCCTGTAGAGGGACACGCCCGACTTTAAGAGGGGGCCTGGGGCCCCGGCCATGATGATTCCGCCATGCTGCCTTCTCCTGCGAACTCCTCGGTTAGGCTCCCAGGCCTACTCGCGTCGTGAAGACCATCACGACGTGAGTTTGCTCCCAGACATACTTGCGCCGCGAAGAACATCATGACGTGAGTTTTTGCTGCTGTTTCGGCCCATGGGGGGCCTCGCTGGGCCACGGGACCGTCAAAACACGATGGTGTTTTGATCGGTTCTTCATCCCGACTCGACACGGGACGAAACACCGGCTCTGGGGAAAGGGTCGGGACATCTGGGGACCGCGAATTGGAAAAATCAGGCTGCCGCATTTCTGGGCTTTGGGTTGTGCACAGACGGTCCCTGGGATCCTGGTTTGCTTTTCTCCTCCAAGGATACCCCCCGACAAGGAGGACTGCCAGCTTCCCAGCTGATGGGAGGGGGACTCCATCATCCTCTCACAAGCCGAGGCGGAAAACCAAGAAGGACGGAAGGAGGAAGCGAGGGAGGAGGCGGAGTACCAAATCAGTTTTTGTTGGAGCGTGGGATCTCTGGGTGACATTACTCTTCAGATCCTGGCGGTGCGAAGTGTTGACAACAGGGCGGCTTCGCCCCGCTTCGGGCCTGGGCCCCGGGGCCCTCGCAGATCCGATCCGACCTCGAAGAACGACTCAGAAAGACGGGGTCCGGGGCGTCGGCCGTGGTTATCCTGATGTTGCATTTGCTTTGCAGCCTCGTCGGTCAGGCAATCACATGTGAACCCTACTCTGGGTTTCTTACTATTGAGCAGGGACCGACCGTCCCCACATTCCTATAGTCTTACTACGAAGTGTTCTTAGAACGAAGAAAAAGTCCTGATAACAGAAACACTGTTCTCAGAACATAAGCCCGATGTGATAAAACAAGACACTCCCAGCCAGAAATGTTCTAAGAACATTTCGTGGGAATCACAAGAAATTATTAAAACATTGTTTGGTAGGGCTATAGGCACGCCAGGACGCTTCGCCACTGCTTGATAGAAACCTCTGAACTCTGGGTTTCTTGGTAAGCGTGGAGGGGTACCCCCCCGACGGGGGTCAACCTCGCCTCGTCGTCGCGCTGCGACGGGGGTCGGAGCGCCTTCGGCGCACGGTCGCTGCTCGTCACGGGGGTGGTTGCGGGACTGTCGGCGGGGGTGACGCCCCCTTGATGCTTATTAAGAAACTCGGAGTGCGCCCGTCCGTTTTCTGAAACGGCGGCTGGGGTTCAGACCTCGAAGGATCTCTGCAGCCAGGTGCACCCAGACGGGGGGGTCCGATACCCCAGCGTCGACTGGACACGCAGCACCCTGGCGCCGCCTCCGGCGGCGCCCCAGGCGCGCTACGCGCTCCAAGATTGAGGGAGGAGGAGGAGGAGAAGGAGAAGGAGGAGGAGCAAGAGGAGGAGGAGGAAGAGGAGGAGGAGGGGGAGCGAGGAGGAGGACGAGGAAGAGCGAGGAGGAGGAAGAGGAGGAGGAGGAGGAGGAGGAGGAGGAGAGGAGGAAGGAGAGGAGCAAGAGGAGGAGGAGGAAGAGGAGGAGGAGGGGGAGCGAGGAGGAGGACGAGGAAAGAGCGAGGAGGAGGGAAGAGGAGGAGGAGGAGGAGGAGGAGGAGGAGGAGGAGGAGAGAGGAGGAGAAAGAGGAGGAAGAGGGGGAGGGGAGGGGGAGGAGGAGAGGAGGAGGAGGAGGAGGAGGAAGGAGGAGGGGAGGAGGAGGAGGAGGAGGAGGGCGAGGAGGAGGACGTGGAGGAGGAGGAAGAGGAGGAGGGGGGAGGGGGAGGGAACGGGGAACGAGGAGGAGCGAGGGGGAGGGAGGAGGGAGGAGGGAGGAGGAGGAGGAGGAGGAGGAGGAGGAGGCGGACCTCCCCAGCCCCCAGCCTCCCTTCTCCCCCGTCGGACCTATGGTGGTGGTAGTGGAAAACTGGCCCATCACCTTCCGTCCGGCCCGATCCTGGGCGCACTCGGCGACGTCCTCGTCCACGATGGACGGGGTCTCCGGCGGGGGGGGGCCCGGCTCTCTGGCGACAGTCTTGTTAAACCTCCTCCTCCTCCTTCTCCTCCTCCTCTTCCTCCTCCTCCCCTCCCCTCTCTCTCCTCCTCCTCCTCCTCCTCCTCCTCCTCCTCCTCCTCCTCCTCTTCGTCCTCGACGTTTTCTTCTTCCGCCTCCTCCTCCTGTTCCTCTTCATCCTCCTCCCCAATTTCATCATATGTAATCAACATCAACGTCAGCATCATCATCATCACCACCACCACCACCATCATCATCATCACCATCATCATCACCATCACCATCACCATCACCATCATCATCATCATCATCATCATCATCATCATCATCATCATCATCACCATCACCATCACCATCACCATCACCATCATCATCATCATCATCATCATCATCATCATCGGCGTCCACACCGTCATCAAGCTCATCACCATCGTCATCATCATCCGCCTCATCATCATCAGCAACATAATCCGCATCAACACTACCCGCATCATCATTACCATCATCATCATCGCCGGCATCATCATCGTAACGACCATCACCATCATCATCATCACCAACATCGTCATCGTCATCACCATCATCATTGCCGTCGTCATCGTCATCATCACCGTCATCATCATCGCCATGGCCACCATCATCACCGCCATCGCCATCATCATCAGCATCATCATCAACATCACCATTCTCATCATCACCGGATTTCCTTTTCTGGTCTCAGCCTCCGCGACCCCATCGTCGGTCCGAGAACCAACGACGAAGTATCCAGGGCAGAAGCCACTTGGACGTGCTGCTGTCCGTGGAGGTGCGCCTTTTTCGCCACTTCTTTGTGGCATCTTCGCGCGCGACGAAGCAGGCCCGCGACCACCCGCCATCGTTGACGCCGGGTCTCCCTTGACCGGGGGTCGGCAGACCGGGGGCTGGGGCCTAGAATTTTGCAAATTTCCACACCGTACCCAATATCCCACAAGGGCGGCTCGTGGCCGGACGAACCCACACGTGCAACAAACAAAAACAGCAATGCAGAAAAAACGTCATTGCACAGAAACACAAACTACAACGCAGGAGGAAAATCGGCATTGCAGATTTCAGATGTCCCGCAAAAGTGCCGCCGAACAAACAAAAAATGCAATGCTGAAAAAATCCTACAGCGCAGAAGGATCGGCATCGGAAAGGTCCTGCGGCGGCAGCGCGACTTGCCTGGCCCTGGCGTCGCTCGCTGCGCGCGGCTTGCGAGACGCTCGCTTGCTTCGTAACGCAACCGAAAAAGCTGCCGTGGCAGGCCGGCTCCGTTCTGGAGGCCTTATGAAAGGGCATAACAAGAAAGTCCACCCCGGGTCTGCCAGCCCCGGGTCTGCGTTCCCACGATGACGCCGCGAACCGTGTTTCCGCGGCCCGTCTACGAAAGGGATTTCTGGGGCCGCGTACCGAAAACATCGCCTCGTCTGACGCATCTGGCGCGGTCGAGGGGGTGCTGCCGCAGCGCAGGGAAAGGCCAGCGCTGCAGAAGTGCCGGGCCCACCTCTGGGCCTCGTGGGGGCGCAGGAAGAGCGCCGCGGGGAACGCCAGGGGAGCACCCTTCCAGGGAGCAACCGAGCCCCTTCCGAGCGGCATCGTCAGGGGGGACGGGGCCTGGCGGATGGCCTGGCGACAAGGCCGCGCTGCCAGAGGTCGCCTGCCGGATGAGGAGGATAAGGAGGCGGACGAGGAAGAACAGGAAGAGGAGGACGACGAGGAAGAGGAGGAACCGGACGCAGCCCCGCGCCCTCTGGATGTCCAACCAAGCATGGCCGGGTCGGCGTGTTCGTAGTTGTCTTTGGTGTCGTCGTAGTGGCGGCGGTCCTCGTCTCCGCTGGCGCCGTCGCCGCCGCCACTGTCGTCGTCGTCGTCGTCGCAACAAACGCGTTCGCCGCGCCGCCGCTTTCGCCGTCGCCGTCGTCGTCGTCGGGGTTACGTTATCGTCTTCGTCGTCGTTAGTCGTCGGCATCGTCCTCGTAGCACTCGCATTCCTCACCGTCGGCCGAGAATACAAACGTCGCCTATTGGTTGTGCCGATCGTTGAGCCCTCGGCCGCCGAAAATTAAACCGTTTGCAATTGGTTGCGCGATACGCTTCGCCCTCGGCGACCGAGAATGAACCCGCCCACTGTCGGTCGCGCCAGAGGTTGCGCCTTCGAAGGCGAAACATGGTCATACCGGTTGCGCCATAGGTCGCGCCCTCGGCGGCCGAGAAGGAACCCGTCTCTATTGGCTTCGCCATTGGCTGCGCATTCGGCGGCCGAGAATGAGCCCGTCTCTTATTGGCTTCGCCGTAAGTTGCGCCCTCGGCGGCCGAGAACAAGCGGCGCGCGCGCGCCATGGGTCTTGCGAGTGGGGGGGAGGGGAGGAGGGGGGAGGAATAACAAAAGAAAACGCAACGGGGCGGGCCCTAGGGACGCGGCAGGGGGGCGGGTGGGGCGGGGATCCGACGCAAAATAATGCGGCGGGGGCGGGGAGGGGGGGGAGGGGCACCCGGCTGCTGGGGACGAAGACAAGGGGCCGCTTGGGAGCGAGCTGAGGGCAGACGAAGGGGGAGGCGGGGCGACGCGCAAAATAAAGCGGTCGGGGCGGAGGGGGCACTCGGCTGCTGGGAACACAGGTGTGCTGAAGGAAAGGGGACCGTTGGGGGAAAAGCTGGGCACAGAGGGGTGGGCGACGCGAAATAAAATAGTCGGGTTCCAGTCACCCTGCGCAACATGTCAAAACTGTTTCCTAGTGGCTGTGCCACGGGCTGCGCCCTCGGCGGCCGAAAGTAAACCTGTTGTCGATTGGTTGCGCCATGGGTTGCGCGCTCGGCGGCCAAAAGTAATGCCGTCGCCCATCGATTGCGGCATCGGTTGCGCCCCCTGCGGCCGAGAATAATACCGTCTGCTGTCGGTTGCGGCAGAAGTTGTGCCCTCGGCGGCCGAAAGTGCAACCGCATGCTGTTGACTGCGCCATAGGTTGCGGCCTCGGCGGCCGAGAATGAACCGGTACTCTGTGGTTGCGCCATAGGTTGGGCCAAAAGTACATCCGTATCCTACTGGTTGCGCCGTAGATTGCGCCTTCGGCGGCCGAGAGTAGAACCGTCTCCTAATGGTTGCGCCATTCATATAGCTCAACGACTACAGAATTGAATTACATACGAATTGAAAAATCAAGTAAAATTTTACTTGGTGTTTTTTGTTCACGATGGGGAAGGCTGGAAAATATGATGCTGATGAATGGGGGCGGGCGATGTGAGAGATCCGAAGACATGTGAGGCGGCAGCGCCCATAGGTCGCGCCCTCGGCGCCATAGAGAATGAACCCGTCTCCTATTGGTTGCGCCAACGGTTGCGCCCTCGGCGGCGGCTGGGAATAGAACCGTCTGCTATTGGTTGCGCCGTTGCTCGCGCCCTCGGCAGCGTCGGATAAAACCGACGGTTGCGCCGCGGTTGCGCCTTCGGCTGCCGAACGATAAAACCGTCGCGCAACGGGTGCAACCAGTCAGTCGTTCAATATGTCAGTCTGTCAGTCTGTCAGTCAGTCGGAGCTTGCCTCGCGCAAAAACAAATTCGGGATGCGCCCGAAATCAAGGAGGAATATTGTCGCCGCTCTCGCCTTTTTTCGTGGGCCCTTAGAGGGTCGCTGAACGAAGGCCCACAATGAAACATTGTCCTATCGATGCGTCGGGGCCTCCATGGGGCCGCGCACTAAACAAATCAAGACGCCGGATGTCTGAGAGGCGGTGGGTGTTGATGAGCAGAAGAGGAAAAGGATGGAGAGGAGGAGGAGGACGACGACGAGGAGGAGGAAGGAGAGAGGAAGAGGGGGAAGGGGAGGAGGAGGAGGAGGAGGAGGAGGAAGAGGAGGAGCAGGAGAAGGAGGAGAGGGTTATAGAGGAGAAGCAGAAGGAGCCATCTTGAGCCATCTCAGCCGTCTCGGGGAGCCGCGTTGGACCGCCTTGGCGCCGCGTTAAAGTCCCCTTGTTCGCCTCAACGGCAATGCGGGCGCCATCTTGACGCCCAGCGCGAGCCTCAAGATGGCGATCGACAACTTCCAGCCTGCCGCGCGACCGCCCCGACCCGCCCCGCGCGCCACTGCTGCCGCGCGCATGGCGGTCGCAGTTGTGTGACACGGAGCTCCGCGGAAGGCCCCGCATGCAAGGTCCGCGTGGAGGTCCCGCCTCATGTCGGCACGCCGCTCGCACGCTTCGCGGCGCCATAGACAGCGCCGCCGAAAGCGTCAGTGGCAGGGTCCGCACGGCGGCCCCGCAACGTGGAACCGACCTGGAAAAATATGCCAGAACCACGCTCCAGCCACGCAGCACGGAACACATTCAATGCGTTTCCCAATGCGCATGTTCGGTCACGCGCCCAACGCAAAGCAGAGCGGAACTCCGCCAAAGTAGGGCGGACACAGCATCAGAAAAGTAAGGCGGAAATTGGCATCATCGGGGCATAACAAGTAAAGCGGAAATTCCAAGTCCCGCTTGCGCAATTGCCCAGAGTAGAGCGGGTCCAGAGTCAGGGTCGCGCCACTGATCCCGTCGCAGGGGGGATGCGCCGCCGGCTCGGGCCCGCAGAGGTGGTGCAGGCTGTGCTGCTGGCGCTCTCGGCGCAGCAGGCGTGGCTGGTGCTGGTTTTCCCGCTGCTGCCGCGTGGGTTTGCAACGTCGCAGATCCCGGCAGTTGAGCAGCGGCTTGCGCGCGGCCCACGAGATCGCCCATCTCCCGTCGCAGCCCCAGATCGGGCGCGCCCTCCCGCATGCGGACATCGGTGGGGGAATTGGCAATACCCAGAAATAGCAGCAAGAAATAAGGAACAGAGATGGCCAAACAATCGTTCCCATATTATCTGTTCCTGCGTGAGCTCTCTTCCTGTAGGGGGGCAGGCCCGACCCGACCCGGGCGACGGCGACGGAGAAACACACTGCGCCCGCCCAGCGTGGCCACCGACTGCGGTCATCCCTTTGCAGCGAACCGTCGGACGACGGGTTGGGCGCAGAGGCTGCTGCTGCCGGCCGCGGCCCTGCCGACGCGGGCGCGGGCCGTCCGCCGCCCCGAGGGTCGGCGCTCTGCGCGGGAACGCTCGCGCCAGGGGGCCCGCTGACATGGTCTGCCTATGGCGGCCTATGTTCCCGATTGCCCAAATCGCGCGCGCGCCCGTCAGGGGCTGCTGCTCAGCTAGGCTCGGTGGCCCGCGCCGCCCCGGGTTTGGCGGCGGCGCGGGCGCCGGCGGCGATGGGGGGCGCGCGTCGAGGAAAGCGCGCCCGCGATTCCGGCGCGGGGGCAGTCGCGCAGGAGGTGCTCCTCTGAATGGCGCTCGCAACATTTGAATCGGACCCCGCCATGGCCCGCGGGGTTGCTTTACTGCCCGAGCCCGCGCCAATTGCCCTGCGCCCCACTTTCTCCTTACCCCTGCCCTTCCCGAAGCCCGCGAATGTCTCTCGGAAGTCATTGTCGGGCGCGTCAGCCAGGATGGCCCGATCGGCGACCATTGCCGCGGCCCTTAATTGCCCGTCCTTTCAACGACCGCCCGGGCGCGGCGCGCGGGCTCGCGGTCGCTGAAGCGTCTCCGCCGTGCTACGGCGCGCTCGTGGGCCCCGAGAAGGTGCGCGCAGCGCTGTTCCACGGGAGCGTCGCGCAGCTCGGGGTCGTCGGCTGCCCCCCCCTTTCGCCGAATGAGCTGGCGGCGTCGGCGTCGGTGCCTGAGTCGACAGCAGCTGCTGGATGCGCCTCCTGCACTGGAGGCGCTGGCGCAGGCGGGCTCGGCGCTGCCCCCGGCGCAGACGGGCCCGGGCCGGCCCGGCTTGATCTGGGCGCGGTGTCATAGACACCCCGGGCCTGATCATGCGCGGGCGCGTCCGCGGGGAAGGTTCGCCGTTGGGCCGAGTGACCCGCCGAGGCGAGGTTGCTGGGCGATCCCGCGATCGCGTCCCCGATGCGTCGCGCGTGGCCCGTCACGCGTGCGAGTTGTGCTGCGTTGGTCGGGTGGGCCATGCTGCGGCACTGCAAGACCATGGTCAGCCGCGGGCTCAACGATCTTACCGCGCGCAAGAAGGGGAAGCTGAGGCCCGCGCAGACAATCACAAGTTGACCAGCTTGCTGGCCGAGGTGTCGCGGATGATGTCGACACGCGCGAGGAGGTCCTCTTTGCGCTCCTGCGGCAGTCGATTGCAGCGACCGCCGAGGCGCGGCCCCCCTCGCCCGATGGGCCCGAGCGTTCGGCCAAACCGAGTGTGAAAAGGGTTGGGGGGCCCAACCAGCAGCTTCGCCGCAGGCGAAGCCAAGCTCCAGCTCTGTTGTGCCGTAATAACGATAGTCCCAGTAGTAGGAGGCGAGCCATCTCAAGCAATTTTGGTATCGATGGCAAATGGTACACCTCGCGCTGAGGTGTAATCCGATCTAGGCGGCCGGCCGCTTGAGCCAAGCGGCCGCGGGCGCGCGCTCGCTTCCACTCACCTGCGCCCCCAGCTCACTCCAGAGTCGGGGGGGGGGGGGGGGGAACGAAGCGTGAGTCCGCCGCCTCTATGCAGCAGGCGCAGCAGCTACCATGCACAGCAGGGCAGCAAAGGGGCAGGGCCGTAAGGAAGGTGGACCCGCACGCAAGTCGCCTTGCCTGTACTATTCTGTGCATACAGATACTCCTCAGGCGGCCACAGAAAGGGATGTCTGGCCAGCCCGATAGGGAGCATGACTCTCTAAGTCATGTTTGAAGGATCGTGTTCCTCGCATGACCTGTAGGAGCATGTCTCCGTCGATGCTCCCCTTGGTGTGGCGGTCCGCAATCATATCGCGGGTGTCGCACCACTAAATACTGCGCACGAATCCTCGCTCCATCATCTAACGCGTCCAACTGATGTGTACTAGAAGGGTGCACTCGATCGGTTTCTTCAAGTCTTTGCTTGACAAGGATTTAAAACCAGACTCAGCATCTAGGGTCAAAGTGACCTTGATGCTCAGGCCACCCAACTCACGTATGTCTTTCAAATGAGTGGAGTTAGCGGCTCTGCGTGGAGTTCGTGCAGAGTCACGATCGTGGGGAACCGGTCCTCAAAGTTGTGGGCAGCTGCTAGCGTCTCTGCTGAATAGCTCGAGCGGACCTGCATGCGGCGAGACTTGCAGTGCGCATCGATCAAGTGGACGACGGGCTTACCAGATGGCGTGTTTCCATGCCGTAGCAGGTTTGCCCCGCGAGCACCATAGACTTTGACTTGGTCATCAGCGTCTCCACGCAGGCGTCGGTAACCTGAGTCGCTGTGCAGGTCGACCTCGCCCGTAGGAGTCATCGCCTGGTAGACGATCTTCTTAGGGCAGGCCTGCAATTTCCCGGCGATCGCGTTCAGTCGTCGCCCTTGTATATCTGTCGGTTCCTGGACGCGCTGTAGAGAAACGACATGCACCATCAACCACACCTGGGTGATTAATGCATGAGCCAGCGCGCCTCTAAGGCTGACGAACATGTCTGCAATCACCTTGGATGCCTGAGCGTCAGTGCCGGCGCCGGTAAGTCCAGGATGTTATATAGGACGGAGCTGCTTGATATATTCGCCATGGTCCACAGTGACATTGCCGTCCTCGCCCTTGGTATGTATCACAACATGTTTGGCCGTAAGCAGGTTGCTGCTCGTCTCGAACTCCTCGCCGTAGGACGCGGGTCTGAGACCAAAACCTCGTGGCCCTTCTGAGCTTTAGTGAGAAAGCTCATGGTGCGTCTTCGGTGCCAGTGCCTGGTTTAAGGCACTGTAAGCAGTGCTTTGACTCGTCGCAGTGTTCGAATCCTGGGAGAGTTCGAAGCACCGTGACCGACCCAGGCGGCAAAGTAAAACACACCACGCGTTCCTTTTCACCAGTTGCTTCAGGCTGATTGCAAGCTGCCGCGCTCGCGGATAGTCTCTGGCTTGACCGCCGCGCTGTTCCCGAAAAGGCTTCCGCGTCAAAGGCTTCAAGGTCCATGAAGCCTCGATGCACCAGGCGTAATCTGCTGGCACGTTCCATTTCGCCCTCCTCTGCTTCGCAAACTTCCATATGCGCACATACCTCGAAGTCATGATGTTTGACGCTCTAGATTTGTCCTGCATGTCGAAACACTTGTTCCCGAACCATGTCTTGAGTTCGGTGTAGGAGGGCTTTCGATACTTTCTCGGGGTCTGCCTGGATGTCAACCTTCGCGAGGAGGCCGTCGTCCTTGACGACCGCAGCTCGCTTTGCAGCGGCGGCAACGTATACTCGCATGGTGGCCACGCGGTCGGCAGTTAATATCCTGGGTTGTTGTTCTGACAGGACTACCTTTAACATTTTCTGCCGTAAAGCAGAGTTCTACATATTGTCCATGTTCGTCTGCGCCCAGTCCGTACCTGCAATCTTCGACCATGGAACACAAAAGGACATGATACGTCTCCTCGGTGTCGGAGTCGCGCGAGTGTCCCCACTTGGGCAGGTACCCCCGCTGTTCTTCATCTACAGTGATCAGCGCACTACTGTCTGGAATCATATGTGTGGGTGTTATGAACAGATCATCTAGTGGAGTTGCCTCCAGTAGTTCCTTCTTCACATTGTAATTATGTACACCGCGCATCCATAACGTGTGCCTCGAGGTCAGCCTCCGATTCCTCATAAATCGTGGGAGGCCGTCCATCCTCCTGTGGAGGTTCGGCTTCCGAGGCTTCCCTTGCAGTTCCATCCGGCGCCGGTGCATCCGCCAATTCCTCAAACTTTGTAATATCCTGGTCGAAGCCTGCTTGAGGTTTGGTGGACTTCATGCACTGGATGATTGTAGAATGTGCTGATACAGTTTCATCGTGAATGTTAGGGGCGGTGCCTTCTCCTTCATAGTAATATAATCCTGGATTCACATCGTTGTCACAGTGGACCAAAGTGCAACTGTCAGCGCAAGCAACCGGAGGTAGCTCATGGATACCCTTAGCTAACCCGACCGAAACTACGTTCTCAATGCGAAAGAAATTTCTGATAAGGTATTGTAAAGCTAGATGTACCTTAGGACACGGTCGGCTTGCCCTCGTCATCTGAAGCGCCCCCCTCTAGGTCGGAACATAGCCAAATTTCATGGCAGGTTCCCCCGCAGGAAAAACTGGCCACGAACGTCAACACTGTCCGTAGTGCAGTGTTGTCGGAGCCAATTTCTCTAGCTATCAAAGCGTCAATATAGAGTGAATGTCGTGCATCGCCGTTTTGTACCTGAACGTCGCGTTTCCCCACTCGAGTGATAACTTGACCCCTCTCGGGATCGCTTCTTACGACTGGGAGGGGCCACTCCAGCCTCCCCAATCGTCCTTCGTGGTTGTGGGGCGACGGTAACCAACTAAACCTCCTTCGTCGTGGTAATGCGGACCGGTAACAGTCGTCTTAGTGCGCAATGAACGATTGGTCTTGGCTTCTGCAGTGGCCTGTGTGAAAGCTGCAATGCAAACCTTGCGTGTCATCTGTTCACGAGAATGATCCGACGTTTCCGTCGACCGTTCGTGATCCAGGATAGACAAGTTAGGGAGCATTGCCGGCTGCCGTCCAAACAGAGCGTTGTCTCGAGACACCTCATTGTAGAAGGTGGACGCGCTGGCGGCAAACAAGGCCTCATGCAGTAGTCGCGTGAACACACGAAGTATGTCTAACCTGTTGAGTTCAGCTTCCATGACATGAAGTAGATGGCGCAATGTGCCATTTCTGATTTCGAACGTCGTATCGTGTTGTCCACGCGCGAGTGTCCTTAGTTCAGCGTCCTTTGCCTTAAGGACTGCTTTCGCAATGTCGTCGTTGAGGGCACCCTCTCCATCGGAGTAGAGTACCTCTGCAGGTCCAAACTGCATCCGGCACTGATGGTACGCATCCAGGATACTGGTCATCGTCTTGTCTTGTATCTCCATTCCAGTAGCACACCGAATGCAACGATCGATTGTATGGAATATATTAGGTTCTTGATTGTAGAACATCTAGTCACATTCAACTTCTTCGTTGAATTTGCTAGGAAGTGCACTAGATGGCATAACCGTATGCCCGGGCTTATCCCAAGCCCTGCGCTCCCGACATGTGCCGCATGCCCCTTTAATCCGGTTGAGTCTGACGTTGTCGAGACCTATCTTGGTTAAGATGAGTCGCTTCTTAAGCTCTTTCGCATGGAACCAACGCAAGTGTAGTTTCCGCAGCTCGCGCGTTACCACTCTTGGGTCAAGGCTTCGAAAATTGTGTAGACTGATTTGTACGTCGAAACTTGACGAGTCTGGAAGGCGTGGTCGAGCAGCAGGCTTACCCGCTGGTGGCGGTGGCGGTGCATCTCCTCCTTGCTGTCGGCCACGTCTGACTCTGACCTGGGGCAGTCGAAGGTGGCCATCCGAACTCCCAGCTCCACTCGAGGCAGGTTGCCCTGCAATAGGTTCAGCAGCATGTCTGCCTACTGCTATGTCGTGGCTGCTGGCACCCGCCGTGGGTCCGGCTCTAGAGCCAGGTCTTGGTGCTCGTAGCCGCGCAAGTGGTGGTGCGGCTTGCGCCTCGGGTGTGCTGCTGTTTCGGCGGGGGCCGGCGATGCCTGCCCTGCTGCTGGTTAGGCAGGAGCCTTCGGTGCATGTTCGCGATTGTCAGGCAGCTTCCAAGGTTTGGCAAACTTGTATTTGCCAGGTGCCCGTACATGTCCAGGCTTGTTCTGGCCGTAGTTCTGCTTACAGCTCGGACATTCCCAACGGTAGTCGCCCTCATCATACCACCTGCAATGCTTGGGACTTCTGTCATGTGAGGGAGACTGCTTGTTAACATTATCCGCGCACGCAAGACTTCCTAGCCCCCCCGAGGGCGGTCTCGCGATCGAACCGTCGGGTTGCCGAGGGATAGAAATCATACCCCCTCACGCTGGTGACTAGCACGGCGGAAGAATAGGGGCGACCATGGAAGGCATCGCGGTTTACCTGGAAAAGATCGTGTGCGATCTGAACTGCGTCGACAAAAAGAGACTGCATCCTTGGAGTAGAATGTGTTGCCATGGACAGTTCTCTGTTACATACCGACGCATGTTGATGATGACCAACACATCGTCTTCGTTCAGAAAAGGTAAATAGAAGGCGGTGGTTGGCCATGATCTCGGTCGGTTTTCGTATCAAAACCCGACGGGAATCGCGTGAGCCAGTAGTACATTGGTCTATAGTCACCTTGCAAGTGCCCTTGCATGTGGCCAATGTAGTCCATGGTGGTATCTAATCCACCCAAGCACCCACTGGTTGTTGTAGAAAATAAAACCCTCGAAGATCTTTCTGACGTACAGCAACTTTATCACAAAACTTGATATGCGGAAGATTTTCTTTATGGTGTTCATCATGCCAGGTATCGTGGTTGACCTGGGAGTTGAAATATGAAGGTCGCCCAGCCGTTCTGCAGTTGGTTGTAGTATGGCAACATTGACGAAACACGAAACAAGCGTCTGAATAGTGCACCACTGCATCCTGGACATCCTTGTTTCCAAGGTCACCATAAGAGCGACTCTCTAAGTTTCCCCTGGAAGACAAACCTCGGCTGAATGCTAGCTGCGATATACCTCCACTTCCACCGCGCAATTCCAGCATGTCCACCTTGTTGTGTCGTCCATAGCATAAAATTGGGATTGTGGAGAATATACCTGCGTGGGCTTCAGCAGGTAGCCCCGCAAATCAAGTGATGAAAATTTCCTCTTCATCATTACTTCCCGTGTCGGGGTCAAGGGGAACGTCGGTGTAGTGCGCACTACATCCGAGACCTTTAAGGTCATCTCCGCAATCGTCGTTGCCCTCTTCGATTATTTTGGGGATCTTGCGTGGCTTGATGTCAACTTCTTTGTCGGCGTTATGATTTTCTGTTTGTGTGATTCGGGCGTCGGTCGATAGCGCTGTCTGTCGCTCACTATCAGATGAATTCAGCGTCGGAAATTCGGGAATAGAGGGGGGCACGCGGCCGCGCTCAATCGAAGGGGGAGGGGGGCGATCATCATCGACGAACGCAACTCGCCTTGGGCGTGGACGTGGGTCCTCCTGTCCGATGAGAGCCGGTTCGGGCTGCTCCCAGTAAAACCGAATACGAATGTTGGTGTCACCATTCGGTAGCGGCGCATTGTACTTGCACCCGATAGGCTGGCCCTGGATCTCGATGTCTTGTATGATCTGGTTGTCGCCCAGGTTCGTCGTTACCCGTCTCACGCAAGGGCCCCGCTGAGGGCCATTCTTCGGAGACTGAACGTAAGTTTGAGCTACTTTATCCACTCGTGTGTGAATGCTAAAGTGTACAGCACTCGTGTGGTTTCTCTTTGTTTTGTGTAAACCCATTTGATCGGGCTGTTTCAGGCCCTGGATTGCATCGGCTCTGCCGCCCTGGACGCTGTCGTGAGCCACCTGATCCGCGGCCCCGCGCGCGTTAGGTAATTTAGTCGCGGCCGCGGCCCGCCCGCGACCTCCCGCCGCTGGCGCTTCCGCCTCCGTTTTTTGTTTTCTTTTTTTTTGTTGTTCCCCCTTTCTTTCTTTTCTATGAAAAAAATAAACCCATTTGATCCATCAACCTCGCGGTCATGATAGCCAACGCTTTGTTGCGCCATTCCGCCTTTTTGAGCACCTTGCTTGGCCATGCCAGTCCAGTTCGTGCTCAGAAAGTTGAGCAGATTACCCAGCAGTTCGACACGTGCATGTCCACTAGTTGGTCGGGATGCGTGTGCAGGTAGTTGCCATTTGCAGATATGATCCGCTGGGCAACTTACTTGGGCGGTCGTATTTCAAACCGACATGGTAGCATCGCATGCGCATGACCTGCAAGTCGAGATCTCCAATGGCATCGCGCATGAGAGCCTGTTTCCAGAAATCACCTGGCGGTCCCACAAGTACCGAAGACATACGTAGAGCCCGAGCCTTAGTCATCAAATTTTGGATGCGTTGATCACGTGGCCCCGCCCGCTCCCCAGGCAACCGAACGCGCCAATCAGCGGGCGTTGCCACCCACAACAGTCGATAATCCCCCGAGAGTAGGGGACCCAAATATTGTGTACCAGTAGAGGTCATAACCTCTGCATGTGTAATGCGGTCACACATGTAACCACGAGCTCGGAGTTCAGCGCAAACTGTCCGAATGTCCTCAATGACAAGTGCACGAGAATGATAATGATGCGATGAGCGTTCCCTTCCTGCAGCGGCCACACAGCCAGGTCCACTGCTGTCCGCGGCAGCCGCGCAGCCGGGCTTGCCACTGCCCCTGGCGCGCACAGCTGGCGCATGAGAAAATAATGCAGGTTTCCCCGCACTTGATGACATAATCTGATTGTTCGGCCTGTCGGAGGAATCGCGGGTGGCCGTGGCGCGCGCCTGCCCCAGTCACTCATTTTCAAGCGGTGGGGGCGTCCAAATGCCCGTGCCATGCTGCTCTGCAGAGCCGCTGCTCGAAGTAAAAATATCAGACTTCTCAGCGGCAACATCCCCTTCCGCAGGTGTCCCTGCCTTCGCGTCGGGCGGCTCCCACTTATTGCCCTCCTCGTAAATGGCCTGATAGAGCTTCGCCTGCAAGTTGCGCAAAGCAAAGTCCTGGCCAGCCGAGGCGGGGGTAGCCCCGACGGACGCATTCCTGCGATGCCAGGTCTTCGAAGTGTTATTCACCAGAGACTGGATCGTAAAAGCGAACGTCTCCTCGTTGATGGAGAAGCTGATGCCCTTGGTATCCTGTGACATCATTTATGCATGGGCATCGCCCATGGCGGGCGCCCCCGCGGCCGGCCCTGTGCCAGCTGCCTCTTTGACGAGGAGTGGGGTATCCTCGCATTGAGGATTGGCCGCAATAGTAAACGACATCGACCTTTCGCCCTCAGTGGCGGCCCCGCACTCGTCGACCTTGAGCGCCAGATGCACAGAAGGCGCTTCCTCAAATCAAGTACACTGGCACCCTTTCCAAGTAGGAGCTTGTACCTATCAGATCCAGGGATAATTTTCTCACGCCCCTGCTCCAGGATCAGGATAGTCCTCATGTTAGACATACTCCTCAGACCCAGAATAGCAGGGATATGTTCCCCTGAGCCCTCAGCCACAGTTGCTGAAAAGGTATCAAGTCTCGGCACAGCAGGTGCCCCCGCCGGATCTCATTTCTCCTTGCACGCAATTTTGCAGCGCAAGGACTTGTCGCATACCGCGGCACAGTGTCCCACTCCCGACACGTAGTCTCTTCGTCAGGTTCAGCTTCGCAATGTCGTGCCCATGGGAACGGGGTACCTGTTCAAATTTCTGTGCCGTTCTTAGACCAATGATGTTGATGTTGCTGCCGATGTCCAGAAGGATTGTCAGCATCCCATCCACCGTTGTCCGACTGTCTGCGGCCAGGGCCAGTTCATGGCGTTCCCAGAATATGTTTGGCACCTCAGACTGCGTCGCACCATGCGTACCCTTGCGGCGCCTCTGCTCCGACACCCAATCGTTCCTTGTCAGAGACGCGAAGACGTTCATGTATCCGCTGGCCTCCTCTTCCGTAATGGGGTTCTTCTCGGAAGTCCAGGCCGTGAGATGCTCGTCGTACATGTGCGGGCGCGGTGCAGATGTGAGCGGCACGTTCATAACTTCGTCGGCGCGCATGCCTATCTGATCATCTGTGGTCACCATTAGCACAGGGTGTAGCATGTCACGCTCGGATATCGCACTGATGCCACTGCGCGCGCTTACCGGGCTCTCCGTCCTCCGCTGGCTGCGCGGGCGGGTGTCTCGCCCGCGTGGCATGTAGGCATGTGGAGATTGAAGCCACTGCGCGCTCCTGTCGGCGGCTCTCTCCATGTGCCTCAGCCACATGTCGTTGGCCGGCAACGCGGCAGATGCAGTCGTAGCAGGCGCCCCCGCATTGTTGGCTGCTTCCGCCATTAATGGCACAGGCGCATCCAGAGCAGGCATGGTAGCTTCCGTCGCCTGCCCCGCATTGGCTGATAAAGTGGGTTGCCCCGCTGGTGTTGTTATAGGGACTGCCGTGTTATTCACCATCGTCGCCGCGACGCGGTTGAGCTCTTCGCGAAGGCCCTTGATTTCGTTAGCCCCTGGGAATATTTCTCCATGGCGATTTGCTGCATCTTGATCTCCAGCATGGGCATAATGAAACTCAGATGTGAATAGACCAACGCCCCTGCAAATAGCGCAGGGTGCCTGAGTTGCAGTACCTTCCATAGTGCCAGCCCACTGTCTGTCCACATGAGCGCGTGCAACTCGGCCCCAGCAATGTGCGTGGACAATGTGACCACACTGAAGCCTCCAGACCTTGTCGTGATGCATGAAGTGGCCCAGGCATATGGCACACTTGTTAAAGTCACCGTCGCTGATGACTGGCGGTGTTGCCGATAGTCTGATACGCGTCTGGCGCTCCAGATGAGTTTCACCACCCTCATACTGAATCGGTGGGACCGACGGTGGCTGCATGGCTGCAAGTGCTGCCGGGTTAAATGCAGGCGCCCCGGCTGTGGTTGGAGTAGCAGGTTGCCCCGCACGACCCAACATCCTGTTTGCCTGGCGCTCATGGTTGCGACGCTGGCGGGCCAATTGCATTGAGAGATTGGCCTGCTGCGCCTCGTCAATGGCCAGAACCTCTGGGCGCAACTCCCCCATGGATGATGGCGCTACCAGGCCGGGGGCCTGCTGCGTCACATCTGAGTCCATAGGGGTAGCCAAATATCAACAATGAGGAATCTGGCCCGGCACACCTGACGCGTAGCCAGAGCCGCGTGTCAACTGAGACTGGTACAAGTCGTCGGCTGTCGCCCGTGCATACGGGTTCTCCGGCTGCATTCCCACACGAGGGTTACCAGTCACCTGGGCACGGTAGTCAGGATACAATGGGAAGTCCATCGGTGGTGCTGTAGGGCGCTCTGCAGCTGTCGGATCGTATGTCGGATTACTGAAACATGCTGGCACGTATCCGCATACCGGCGTCTGCAATGGGTGCGGTTTACGAAGGGTGCGGTTTGCCTCCCGTCATACCTGCCCCTCCCGCCCCCAGGAAACGGATGGCACTGTCACTCAGTGCGACCGAATCACCTGTCGCTCCTTCTAGTACAGTGGAGCACACATCGAAGATGACAGCGTCGCTCGAACCGGCGACAGCGATGACATTGTCTCTCAAAGGCCCCGAAAGGCCGCCACAGAGCAACTCGCAAACCACCCCCTGGCGTAACCGTATCGATTGTAGTCGCCGAGTATATGCTGGGGTTGTCCGGTGATGGATTTGGGTCCGGGACATACTCCCAATGCGGCGTCCAGCTAGCGCTAGGGAGGTCGATGCAATCCCTACGCATGCTCTGTGAGGCTTCGCGAATTTGCCGGTGCATCCACTCTTGCTGACCAACCAAACTCTCGGCCCTCAGTGCAGCGTGGTGGTCAGGGGAAGCAGGTTGCCCGGCATGTGGACGCGGCGATGCGAACGGCGACAACGCATGCAAAGCCTGGTAGAGCTGCGGGTCCATCCGCGTGCTCTGGAGCCTTGCCTGTAGGCTATTGGTGCTCCCAGCGCTCTGTGTAGTCCCAAATGGAGTTGTGGCCCTGCCCATAGGTGCAAACGACGCAGGTTGCCCTGCAGGTACTGGCAACTGCTGCGTCTGGGCACGCCGCGGATCGTTGGTGCACAGCGCGTCGGTGAGACAAATTCCGCTCAGTGTCATACCAGTCACGTCCGCACTTTGGGCCTGCATCCATGATCCGTCAGATCCCCCTGCAAATGTCCCCGCTTGATATACGTATTGCAACGTAAATGCTGTAGAGAAGTCGACCTCCTGGATGGGCGTCGGTTCGGGGCACTTCAAATCTTAGGGGGGGCTGGAATAAACTAATCCTCCAACAATGATTCATCACTTTGAAATTCGTACATATCGCCGATGGAAAGATCACTGTTCGGGTACTCCTGGTCGTTGTGCCGCAGGTACAAGGGATTGATCCATGCATGTCCCACGCGGTTGTACCTGCACTTACCGTTGGGATGAATGCCTATAAGCTGGACGATGCGAGTCGGAGGAATTCTGCCGTTCCGGCCTGCCGACATTATAATATCATGTGCTGAGCGCCAAATAGCCATATTATCAAGAAGCAAATTCTTCAGACAAATCATAATCAATACTTCGGAGTCGACGCGCAGGCCGGACTGGATTCTGTTGTCACCCGGTAAATATGGGCAAGCGTGAACAAGCTGTCTGCCTTTTCTCTTGATGGAATCGTCGGCGCGGCATGACAGCCCTATGCGAAGTATATTCGGGATGTTTTCCCACTGGGTACCACTAATAAAAAAACAAGGTGCACCTGGAATAGTGAAACCTGTCATCCTCATATACAGTGAGTCAGGGCATTGTATCCCAGGACAGCTGCGTCCATTGCATGGGCGTATGAAATATGTCTCGTGCATCTCAGTAGCAGACTTACACTTCTTGACCTGGGGCCTGTTCTTCTGCATCCCAGTGTTGTCGACCATGCCAAATCAAGTTCAGCACGGTCGATGCTTGGTATGTCCAATGAAGGTTTCCGAGATAGCGCCGGACAGTCTCCAGGTGTTAATGGTGGTAACGATCACACCCCTCAGGTGGCCACGGGTTGAGTAGCTCTGAAAGTTCCACCCATCCGTCGAAGTCGTCGAAAGACGGTACTGCTCTCAGACATCTATCAGAGAGGTGGTGTGAAATGGTTTGGGACGAGAAGCAGGAGTAATCCATTCTGAGCAGCAGCGCTGCTCCTCATGGGTCAGATTTGGACCAACAGCCCTGTCTGCTTCAAAAAACCCTATCAAGTCGGTCTTTTTCGGACAGATACGTGAGCGCCGGGCGTCTACGCAAGATATTGCGTACAACCTGGCGCGCATGAGCGTCCTTATCGGCAATGACGGCGGCGTCCTGAATGTCGCATTACACCGCAATGCATCGATCAGACCCGTCATCATAATTGGGATGGCACGCTGGGTTGATCTTCGTGCGCCAGGCAGTGCGATTACAGCCCCAATACTGTCGGCACTCAACGGGCATTTCCAAAGTAAGAGCAGGTTGCCCCGCAGAACTCTGAGCTGCTGCCGATGCTGCGGGTGCACGGGCGCCCGCCGATGAGGAGGCAGCGCCTGCCGATCCTCTGGGCGCCCGAGGAGTCCTTGGCGGGGTACTGATGTCGAAGTTCTGGCGTTTCTTCTCATTGATGTTGCAGTGCTCGTACGTCTTGCCTTTGGGAGCTGCCCCCTGATGCCTTTGATGTAGTTTCCACTAGATTCTTATCGGCACCACGCCGCGTTGAAGAAGCATCCTTAGATGATCCCCGCAGTGCAGGCGTCCAGCCAGTCCTGTGTGTCCGGCCAGGGGTAGGGCCGCGACGTGGTGCAGGGTCTCTCGGGGTAGGAGTGCTGGTGCCTGGAAATGCAGCTGCTGCGGCGGCCACTGCTGGTCCTCTGGATCGACGTCGATCAGCAGGTTGCCCCGCAGGTCGTTGTTGCTAGCTGTTTCCAGGATTGGGGTCATCTGGGATTTTCCTCTTCCTCTGTTTGGGCGGTGGTCTGAGCTGATCAGGTCCGAGTGACTTCGACTGATTCGACGAGTCCGAAGATGGGGAAATATCAATGGGCGGATCTGTCTTCGGCCCGGGAGGAGGTGCTCTAGGCGTTGCCCCTGCAGATATCCATGGCCCATATCGCACGGGCCCTCTGTCAGGGCTAAGGTCTACACAATCAGGCTTTCTGAGTGCCATATTACCGACAGTGGCCTTCCCCTGCACGGTCAGGTTATATCTGTTAGAGCTAAGCCCCTGTTCTATTCGGGTCTTTACCCAGCCTGCAGATCCAGCAAGGTAGGCAACGCATCTTTCTGGAGAGAAATTCATTTCTCCAATAACGACGTACCTAGGATCAATAAGGGTGTCCGCATCGTACGTGATGTCGGCGCCAGTGGAGAGGGCGTCGGAGTAGTCCGAGGCGTGCCCTGCAGGAGCTGCTGCCGTGGGGTCTACCGCTTCAGCCAGATCTTCAGCTTCATCAGCTCCTTGTCGGTCGTCTTCTTCTGCTTTAGGCGAAGCAGGATTCCCCGCGTTCCAATCACGATATCTAAATAATGAAGAGGTGAAAGATGTTTCCATATCTTCGTATATTGAGATATCTCTTCGGCTGTAACTTGGTCGTAGTCGCTTTCCGTCAATTGCTCCTTTCATGGCGTTGTATTCGGATCGGTGCAATAACCCCGACCAGCACTATGAGACCAGACCCACGGTGTCTTGCGAAAGTTAGGGCATCTTGATGGGCGTCTCATGGGGCAGCCGAGCCCGCGGTCGGCATACTCAGGGCATGTGCAAGCAACGCCTCTGTAAAGTTCCCTTTCCTCGATGATGGTCCTCCTGAGGTCGCGCTTTATAAGTTGTTCTTGTGTTTTGACAGGTCCGGTCCTTTTTGAGCGAATGGCTTTGCTTGTTTAAAAAAAATGTTCGTCTCGATCAACCTTGCGAAGAGCATGCCAGTGACAAATCCGGCGCTCAGCCTAACCCTTGCCCAACCAATGTTGCATTGTATATGGGTCAATGTGCAGACGAGCCAATGCAGTATCCGAGTGGCCAACAAGGCGCTGTATTTCGCCTTCTGGATATTCTCCATGAGGTTGTTCCCATTGAGGCGGGCGTCCCCGCGGACGTTCCCTCCTTGGGGGGGGCGCCAGGTCCATTGACCTTCCGCGGATGGGGCCCTTGGCCCCCCCGCATCAGGAGGATGAGGGCGCTGAAGGCCGCTAGAGCGGGCGCCGCTGGAGCGCGCGCGCACGGTCGGGCGGGCGACTGTGGACCCGACCGCGACGTACCAAACGAGCGTCATCTTCCCATTCTTCGTCGTCGTCGTCGGCGCGATACTTGCGTCTCCAGGACTGGCGGCTTGCCGATCGCTCCTGGCGGCTCATGGAGCGGTCCGAATCTACAGATGCGTCTTGAAATCCTTCATCGAGGCCGAGCTCGTACTGAGTACGCTCAGACAGGTCGCTAATATCTCGCGGGCTTCCCCGCAAAAGATCGCCACCACTAAATTCCATGTTTGTCGGGTAGCTAATAAACCGGGGATGAAGCATCAACTGTATTTCCTCCTCTGTTGCAGGACTAGTGGTTTCTGAATCCGCGGGCGCCCCCGCCATTTCGTCATCTCCTTCGGCGGGCACGTGGAAGTTCTCGACAAATGCAACATTAGCAGGTTGCCCCGCGATGGGTATGCCCAGCCAGTCTGCCAGAACAATATCATTGTGGCCAGCGAATACCCCCTCGGACAGCACGTCGGCATAATTCTCGACGGACATGCTGGCACTCAAATATCTGGCAGCCATGAAGTTAACAACTGCACCTGAGCTATCGGCAGGGTCGGCTGAAAGTGACCCCCAATCAACATACTGTATATCCGAGTCAGTTTGAGCCAGATGTATCGACGGACCCCTGCATCTCCGATCGCCCCGAGGGCATTCGCGGCGAAAGTGATGTTTGCTATGGCATATGTCGCACTCCATAGTTTTGCCGCTGGCATCCTTCGGGTTTCCCCGACGTCCCATACCTTTTCCTGATGTATGCCTGCGATTCCTGCCTGCACCTCATAATATTTTCATATTGCGGTCAGGTAAGCGAAGCTAGGAATGCTAACATGCCTCTGCCATGCAATCGCCGACGCTTACCTTTACCCTTACCTCGACCCTTGCCTTTTCCCTTGAGTGCCCGTCGGGCGATACGCCGCACCTTGCGAACAAGCTTCTTCATAAATCGCCTCCACCTGCGTTTATGTTTCTGGTATGCTAAGAAAAACCATTGCGCCTATTGCTCTTCCGTGAGGTACGTAGGCATATCGGAGTAGTCAAGGGCTGTGACCTCGTCGCCCGAAGACGCGTCGGCGTCGGTGCCGGAGTCGAAGCCGGACTCGGCAGGTTGCCCCGCTGAGCCCATTAGGGCTGTGGCTTGCGCAGGGGGTACCGCGTCGGGCGGCCCCCGAAACCTGGGCCAGTAGTCTTGCGACCGAGGCCGATCCGCAATTCTGAGCCAGTAGTGTTGTGGTCTGAGTTTGTTGTGGATCGCCATTCCAGACGTTATTAGCAGGTTGCCCTGCGTTTGCCTCAGCGTGGAAGGTCTCGGTTCGGTGACCGTGACTGAAAATGCCACCAATCTTGCCAGGGGCTCTCTCAGCCATGCGTGCATATGACCTCGCGCGTTCAAGTCGAGAGTCAGACTGTTGCTGGTCTCTCGGCATGTGGTGGTTCAGTGGCTGCAGGAGTTGCCGTGCGCGCGATGTCCCCGCTCCAAAGGCTCTGAATAGAATAACTGCTAAAATTTGTCATTTGGGGGCGTTAAAGCCTGCCGTGTCAGCTTCTTCGCGGGCTATCTCGAAGCGTGCCAACGTCTGGTCAATCCGTTCTCCCGCATGGGCTCGGAAATCGATGAAAGCTGCACCAGAGTTGAGTTGGCGTTCCTCTTCTAGATTCTCGGAACATCGTGCTCGAGAGGAACATGATGTGGGTGGCGCCGTCGGTATGGCGGCCATCTACGTTATAACTGCTGGGGAACTCTCACGGCCATGGTCCGCGCGAGGCCCCCCAAACCTCGCTGCCTGGCTGCAGCTTGTTGGGAGGGCGCCATGTTGCCTGGTCACGCTGATCCGGGCATGTACCTCGCGGACGAATTCGCGGAAAGGTACTCGGCCAGCTGGGCCCCAAATGGGGCCGGTCGTTCTTGCGTCGCCTCCGCCGCGCACGCGCCCCACCGCGCGCCCGATGGCGATGCACGTGGACCCAAAGATAGCGATGCCAATCTAGTGGCCTCGCAAGTCGCGGTCGGATGTAGTCGGCTGGGGCGTTCGATGCGCGGCCGCAAGCCCGCGTGGGGGCGGAGGCGGCGCAACGTCGCATCGCATGTTCCCCACCCAGGCTCTGCCTAGAAGGGTTCTTACCCTGAGGCTCAAAGGGCCGGGCAGTGAAATTCGCCCCGGGCGGTTCCCCCAGCGCCCGCCCCGCGGTTCCCCCAGTGACCTTCCCGTGGCTTCGCGTTGCTTATCTCATCTTAGCTTCGCTTATTCCATCTTACCTTAGCTTAGCTTCATCTCAAATCAGTTTTTATCTTAGCTCACCTTCATCTTAGCTTCGCTGAGCTTTAGCATAGCAGAGCACGGCATCGCATAGCATAGCGCAGCATCGTATATCAAAGCATGGGTGTAATTTCCTACCTGGGTTCTGCTTAGAGGGTTAGCTTAGCTTAGCTTGGCTTAGTTTGACTTAGCATAGCGCAGCGCTGCACCAGCGTAACACAGCATAACATAACATAGCCAAGCACAGCATAACACAGCAGCTTAGCATAGCATAGCTAAGCTTTAAAGGCCGGGCAGTGGGGCTCGCCCCGGGCGGTTCTCCCGGCATTCGCCCCGCGGTTCCCCCAGTGACGTTCCCTTCGGTTCGCGTTGCTTATCTCATCTTAGCAAATTTCATCTTACCTTAGCTTCATCTTAGCTTAGCTTCATATAGATGTTAGATGTTGCTTTCCTAGATCCCCCAACTCCTAGGCAGGGTCGCGCTGGGATAATTTCCATGCGTTATGTCTGCGAAGAAGTTTTCAATTGGAGCGGGTGGATGGACTTCAGGAGTGCAGTGGCGCAGGGATGTAGGGCGAAAGTAAGAGGCCTCCGCGTAGGCAGAGGTGTCACTGCAAGCGCCCCTGCTATACTGCGTAGTTATATACATTCCTCCGCGCAAACCCACTGCACCCTGATGTTCCACCGCGCCTGTAGTCCACCAGATAGTGCCGTGGATGGTGAGGAGTAGAGCTAGAGCTAACCACCATAGGCCAGCTCCGCTACTAAGTTAGACGGGGGGTGGGAGGCCCAACCAGCAGCTTCGCCGCCGGCGAAGCCAAGCTCCAGCTCTGTTGTACCGTAGTAGCGATAGTCCCAGTAGTAGGAGGCGAGCCATCTCAAGCAATTGTGGTATCGATGGCAATAGTACACCTCGCGCTGAGGTGTAATCAGATCTGAGTGGCAGGCCGCTTGAGCCAAGCGGCCGCGGGCACGCGTTCGCTTCCGCTCACCTGCGTCCCCAGCTCACATTAGAGTAGCCGTGCATTAGGAAGGTCATCGGCGGCACTGGGCTGCCGTTGATGGCAGCTCCCTGCGCGAGGGCAGCTGGCGGCCGCTCGCCCGCGCATTCTTGGGCCATGCCGGCGCGGCGAGACGAGACATCGGGCCGCCCGGCGAAACTCGTCGAGGCCCCAGTTCGCCACTGACCAAATCATCACCACCCGCGCCCATCGTTGGAAGGGAACCCGAGATCGCAGCTCAGGCCCGCAAACTACTTTTGCCGCCGCGTGCGCCCACGCAGGTGGGGCAGCTCGCCAGGCCAAGCGCGCCCACCCCGATGGCTTCCATCCGGAGCGGATGCCCCTCCGTAGGTCGAGGAGGCGCTGGAGGCCGGGGGCCCACCGCGGGCGTTGCTCTGACCGCGGGCCGTGGAGCTGCCGTGGGCCCCGGCCCCGAACGTGTTCCTCTTCGTCAGCGCACGGGGCATTGTCCTCGTTGTGGCTGTCACCGCGCTCGAGACACCCCGCGACATAGTTGGAAATAGTTATGCCCATTCGCGCGTCGTCGCCGCGTTTGCCGCGCTCGAGCCATTCCGCAACGCATGAAATTGCGGACGCGCCCCTCGCGCGTCGCGTCGTCGCTGCGCTGGGCGCCGCCAACTGGCAGCCCAAATGAGCGCGCGCTGGGGCCCCGCCCTGCCCGTCGGCAAGGGCTCGGCGGGCGCGGCGATATGTCATGCATCGAGAGAACGAAAACAGGTAGTCCCAGACCTATTGCACGGCCTCCTGGGGAGATGACAACATAGTTGTCCAACGCTCCATTGAATTCCACTTTTATCCAGAATCGCAGCAGCCTGCATTTCCCAGGGCCCCCGCAACAGAATTGCGAGGAACTCGGGGCCGCTGTCTGTGGCTGCCGATGCGAACGACGCTGGTTTAGTCTCAGCCGAAAATAAGACATGCGGCTCCGAAGGCGCCTCCACCATAGTTGGAGCGCGCCCCGGAAGAGAACCAGGCAGCGGCGGGGTGGCGCAGCGCTCCTTGGGGATCTCGACGATGTCCTTGTAAAGGTCGGTGTCCTTGTTGTCCGACTTGGCGGGCACGGCGATCATGATCACGGAACGCACAAGTACTCGAAGCACTCTTGCCGAACGCGATGCGGATG